>JAXQQM020078236.1:0-14645 GCA_034641835.2 Pinus albicaulis
ATATATACTAGCAATTGCACCTGTGGTGCAAAGGAACGCCGAAAGGAGACAGATGGTGTATTTTGGGCAGGTTTTAAACATTCAATTTCCTGGAAGAATTTGGGAGTCATGTCAGCAAAAATCAACTGGAATTACTCGCAACATTTGTCCTTCCGAAGGTGGGAATTGGCATGTATAAGTTGCGCATGCAGTTGTATCTGTAATTTGTGGCTGTCCTGTTTATTGTTCTACTTTTGACAGTCAGTAGCTGTTCAGATGTGATTGAGCATCAGAACATTGTACAAACGTCTGATGTAATATTTTAATTCTGAAATGGGGCTCAAAAACTTTAAAATGCTTTTGAATTACATCTAATTGCGTCAAGGCAGAAAATGGAAACCAATGATTCTAGCAGTAATAGTTGTTGATGAAAGGGAATTTTATGTTTTAACCAAGTCAGACTTCAGTGATTCTGATATGCTTCATACTTGTTTCTGTTAGATCCATATTGGGATTTGGTGCATATGGCATGCCAATTTCAAATTTGACTCACTAGAGAAATTATATTGTCGTTTGTTAGGTGGATTGAAATCAATCTTTATTGCCTATAAAACAATTTTTAAGTGTTTGGTGCTCTGCTCGGGAGGTAAGAATATTGGTGTATGCATGTTCATATTTTGTTTGAGGACTGCGTTAAACATACCTCTATTCTATGTCTCCTTATTAACACTAACAGAAATATTGATTACTTTTCACTTTTTATGTTTTTTGTTTCTATTAATCATATTGTTTAAAAATGCATTTCATGGGGTTGTAAAACACTGGTAAAGTTTCTCTGCTTGATTTTAAATAAAGATGTTTTAGAAATCTGATGTGAATATGAACATCATAGGCTGATATATTTGATGTTGGATGTTGCTAACACTCCTGTGCAATTGCTAGTACCTGATTTGCAATTTTATGTTGCAATAAACAATTGCTGATAGGAAGGATCTTATCAAAGCAACCTGGCACATGTTGCTTGAAAGAAGATTTATTTGTAAATAGACTATCATGTCGTTGCACAACATCTCCAGGTCTCCAACTCCCTGTTCCGAATGAGAACTCCATCCTGTTCCTGCAATGTTTGACGAAACCTTAAAACTGTCAAGGAGAAAACCAAGATAGATTTGGTGAGTAGTTATATATTCAACTGGATTTGTTTCTGAAAGTGGTTTGGACTCGTCTAGTGTAAGATGAGATCAAAATTTACAACAGTCTTCGAATTTGAAATTAATTTTATGAACGCACAATCTTTTCTGTGGAGAAAATTGGCAAACAGAAATTGAATTTCTGTAGAGTAAGTCAAGTCCAATTGTAACTCCTCTTGGTGAACAATGAACTTCTCAGATATAGAGTTTACAATTTATATTTTTATTACAAAAGAGAGACGACATTTAACCTGATATTAGTAGCTCTTAGAACAAGCAATTAAGTGAAATGTTCAGTAATTATCTATAAATAACCAACAACATCCAACAGATCTTCTTGATTGAATTTGACATATAAGCATAGAACATTAGAAATTTCAAAACTCATGGAATTTTTTTTCTAAAAGTTGTGTTGATGTTTTTATGAAATGTTCATTATATTTTGCACAAAATAAGCAGGTGTATACAAAAGAGATTTTTTCATTAAAATTGGCAAAAGTGATTTCAAAGTCACTAGGTGGACAACAGAGGTCTTTCGTTAAAGTGCAGAGAAATGTATGTTAAGGAAAAACAGTTGTACTGAAATGAGTCTTTTGATGAAGCTCATGAAAATGTATCTAACATGCAAAGATGAGATTTTTTTTTTATATACAGAAATTTCTGAGTATCAAGAGTTTAGAAAGTAAGATGTGCTGTATATTTTTCGAAGAAAAAATAAGATGTATTGACATAATTGCATCATGTGTAGCATAGTGGTTAGATGGTTTCCCACTAGGGGGAAATACTAGTCGTATAGACAAGGCGTTGCTCGACAACGACAACACCATTTGACATCCAAAGTAGGTACACGATCAAGATAGTATGCTCAGATTTCTCTGTGTGCATCCCTTTCATGAATATGGATGAGGAGATTCCTCCAATTTCTTATCCGTTGCAGTATTTGTATTGTGGGGCGCAACCGGTAAAGAGGCAGAGTAGGTGGATGCAGGAATCGCTCCTGTACATTGAGAAGTGCAGCTTCTTGTTCATTGATTTCTTTGCAAAATTGCTAGAGCTGTGAGATATATCTACGATCCATTATGTTCCTGCAAGGAAATTGAAAGCATGTTAGTGAACAATGTATAGAAGATATAGTCAAATGGGAAAACACAATAGTGAATAGCTAGTGGGATGGTTAGGTACCAATAGTAGAGGGGCCTGAAGGAGCTTGAGCAATAGATTTTGAGGCGAGCAGAGCCTCTTCTTTTTTTCTACGTATGACGAAAGGGTTCTCCTTCATCCGAGAATAGCGAGAGAAGGAGAAGGAAGGCGAGATGCACAGGTAATTTAATGAACAGACTCTTGATACTGCTGTGAAAGTGAGACCTTGTCGATCAATGTTTTCGATGTCGATTGTTGCTTTATCTAGTGTCATGCCTTGTGATTTATGGATTGATAAGGCCCATGCCATGCGAAGCGGTATTTGTGTTCGTGAGCCCCTTGTTATGGGGGGGATCGGCACAAATTTAGGATTTGAAGGATCCCATGGTGGACCCTTGTAGTGAAGGAAGTCGACTACAACAAATGATGGCAGTTCGGGTGGCTTAGATGTTGGTGCATATACGAGTGCGCAGACGGTGCCGAGTGCACCATTGACAAGGACAGCCTTAATCCACAAGTTTCTTGTTAGAATAACTCGTTGTCCAATGCAAAGGAGAATTTTTTCAGCTAGCTGTTCATCTTCAAGTTTTTTGCCTCTAAATTCCTTCCTTTGAGTAGCGTAGGAACGTGCGATTGGTTGGTTGAGTGTTTTCAACATGGTTTTATTGTGCATGTCAACAGCCTCATTTTTTGCGTATAGATGTGTTGAACTTGAGAATGACTGGACCTCGGCTTCAGGAAGGTTTGTTTTTGAGAGTGTCATAAGAAGCTTCCAATCATCAATAGTGGGAGTTGCATAACGAAGGTTGGAGAGGAGTTGGCGGAAGGAAATCTGAGCAGGGCTAGTTCCTTGTTGGCGGAAAATTGTCGAAAGTGTAACCACAGTATCAAAGCTTTGCCATAGTGCAATTCCACGAGAAGTGCCTACATACATTGGTGTGTCTTTGACAGGTGGAAGTTGGGCAAGATCCCCCACGAGAATTATAGAGCATCCACCAAAAGGGTTGCTTTTATTTGATGGGAATTCCTCCCGCAAGCGATCATCGATTTGAGAAAGAAATTTAGGACCAATGAAGCTCATTTCATCAATTAGAATGTATTTCACATCTCGGAGCTGTTCTTGAAGGTTTAGGAGGGCTTGACCCTCTAAAGGTTGCATAGAGGATACAGGGATGCGAAGAGTAGAGTGGATTGTCAATGCATTGATGTGGAATGTTCCAACACCGGTTGGAGCAAGAAAGAGGAGGGGGTTTGGTGCATTGGTGGAGTTTTCAAGGAAGTCATTTTTTAGGCACTCAATCAGGAATGACTTTCCAGTACCAGCAGTGCCTTGGATTATCATTTTTAAAATTGATCCTGTGCCGTGTGTGCGGAAGTGGGAAAAAATGATATTGAATGCAATGGTTTGGCTTGGGGACAAGGAGGAAAGTGAATGTGAGCATGGAGTTTGGATTTGGTGGACTCTTGTGGAGGAGCGGTTGAAGTTGATGAAGCGGATGGCTGTTTCTTGTAACTGTGAAGGGATAATGGAGTCAACCCAATTATAATTTGCATCAAAGTCACGATGGCCAAGCATTTCAAGTTCATTGAGGAGGATGTTGTTGCTTGGGTGGAGTTGAGAGATAAATTGCCATTCAGGCATATCGAGTGTGGGGGCATGGGGAGGGGAATCAGGAGATGAACAGGAAGAGTCGGCATGGGCAGGGTCGATCGGGGTGCAGTGAACATGCCAAGCTTGATATGTGTGTCTAGTTTGTTCCCAGTGTGCAACAATGGCTGCGTCAGACGTGCCGATGTCGTCAGGGAGGGTACGGAAAGGGCAGTATAGAAGGAATTCGCTCCAACAAAAGTCCACATAGGATGATGAGTCTTTCAATGGGATGGAGGTGTAACGAGGAAGGATGCGTACAACCATAGGAGGGAAGATTTGTTTCCAAGGCGTTTTTTTGCGACGGGAGGAGAAGGTCCAAGAGCGTGCAACTTCAATAAGAGGCAAATCCTTAAGTGCAGGTGGTCTATGCATGTATGAGACGATGAAAGGTGTCGATGGAGGATCACCATCCAATTCTTGTGAAACACATTTGAATACTTGTTTTTTCACATTGAGGGATACAAAATAACGACTGCACTTTACTAGTGGGAGTTTTTGCAACATGTGGCATGTTTCTTGTGCACCAATGTCTCGGTCACCGACAATTTCGGTTAGAACTTTGCGGATGACAGTAATCATAGGAGCATCGGGTGGGGAACATTGGGAGAGACGGGAAAGCATTTGGTAGTATCTTTCAGACTTTGCCTCTGCTTTTGCTGCATACTTTGAAATGTAGTTCAACACAGCATGGCGTGATAGAATTGGTTGGAAGTCCATGTTTTCCCTCCATATTGCAAGAAGATGAGCGTTGTGCACATTGAGCTTGTCATCATTTCTAGTAGGGGCGTACAATTGACGGCCAGTATTATCAATGTGAAGAGATGATGCATCGCGAACTTCCCATGGGGCTCCATAGCGGCAACTTGTTATGTTATTTCTTTTGTGCAAACATGTACTGGAGTGGCAAGTTGTGTGTCTTTGAACAGAATTGACAATTTGCTCGTAGTCTTGCAACTGATTGGTTGTAATAATTTCATGTGTCTGGAGGAGGCATGGGTCTTGCAGAGACGAATGATTTATCCCAGCAGCCCGGTTTTGAATGGGACGAGGGTTCCAAGTAGTAATGTATGCATCAAATAATTCTTTAGCTACACGGACAGCAGAAGCATTGGTCCAATCCAAAGTGTCCATAGTAGGTGCATTTGGAAGCCATAAGAAACCATGGATATGTGCGGAGCTGCGATGTTTCCATTCATACCTTAAAAAAAAAGGGGAAAATAAATAAGATGGATGCGTGGAAGTGAAGTTAATGAAAGGTAAGAGATCGAAGGAATAGTATGCATACCTGCACCAGTAATCCTTTACAAGGAATCCTTTAAGTAGCACTTCTTCGAGGAATATTGTGAATCTGCAATGGATGTATTGAGATGCATGGTGAGGGTTTGCAACAACGTTTTGGATTCTCCATTGAGTTTGCTCATGTGAATTGGATGGAGGGTTGGAAGGCATGGTACTATGAAATTCATGCCATTTGGTATCAGCTGCACTGAGTGTGAAGAATATGGTAGGGGTACCTTGCTGAATGATCATGTCGTGAAGCTCCGCTCTAGCTCTAGTCCAGAATGAGTGGCTGCCGTGCAAGGATGAACCGAAGCGCATAATCTAGTCTAGGATGGTGGAAGGGGGAATTTGTTGAAGGTGGTGGCGAAGGTCAGCGATTGTTGCTGGAAGGGTGTTTGAAAGGTCTCTTTTCATGAAGACAGAGGCAGTTGCTTGGCTATGATGGCGCATGATGAGGTTGTACAAGTAGTAGCAGAAGTGAGGATGTTGTGAAAAACGGTTGTCATGGTAGCGTATTAGATGCAAAGCGTATTCTTGCATATCTACTTTTGCAATTCTTGGTTGATTAATCATTGCAGAGCCGGTGGGGAAGAGGGTGGGGAAGGCCATGGAGAAGAGGCCTTCTATGTTGTATTCATTGATTGGGGAGAGGCCAATGATGGGCCATTGAAGTGAATGGATGGGTGAGCAATTGGAGGATTGTATGTAGGCAAGTATTTCATCTATTTCTGAATGAGAGTTTGGTAGATTTGCAACAAAGGAGGATGGGTGGAGGTCAAATGGGCATGGTTGGGGAATTTCTGAATCACAATTTTCAAGAATGCCTTGTTGGAGTGGGATGGAAGATGTGTTGGCATGGCGTAGCATGTTGGAAATGTTGGTGGGCACAATAGGAAAAGCATTCAGGGAATTTTGGTTAATATGGACATCTTTGTAATATGGATCATTTTGTAGTTTGAATTGCAATGCTGCATGAACACGTGATCTACTGACAAAAAATTCATACGATTTTTCGTCATAACTAATTTTGTTTACAACAAGGATGTCTAGTTCTGATAGCATGCGAGGAAGAGAGGTCACAATATTAGTGATATCTTGAGGAAAGCTAATAGTGTGGCCGGAATATTTTAGTTGGCCACCATGTGCATGGGTGACTTGAATAATGGGGTTCACACGAGCAATCAACATCTCTTCAACTTGAGTCAGGCAGGAAAGCACATGCAGTTGGATACCTGGGTCCATGTTGTTTGCGAAGGAGAAACAGTGGGTTTTTCATTCGCCAACACAACGGGCACAAGAAATGTTTCCATTATTTTTTTTTGTTTTCATGGATGGGTAAGCTTCATAACAAATTGAGCAAACTTGGATGGGACTAAGTGCATCGATTTTTTCATGAAAGCGAAGATGTGCATGTTGGAGTTGGATGGGGAGGAATTGTTGGGCAGGTGGAGAAGGAAGAAGATGGTGCAGGACATGGAAAGGGTAGGCGAGAGGCGAAGGAATTGCAGGGTATGGAAAGGGCTGGTTAGGGAGGGGAGATGTAAGGGTAAATGCAAAAGTTTGGGTGAGATGTAGTGGAAGTAGGGTACTTTGCGAAGGAATGGGAGTTTGGTGTGTGGTGGATTGAGAGAGAAGGTTGGCCTGGCGAGTTGCAAAGAGGAGACAACGACGTGCATTAATTCTTTCTTTATTAAGTGTGTAGTGGCGGCGACGTTGTTCCCTTTGCAAACTGTTGTCTAGTGTGGTTGGCATAGCTGTTGCAAACAAGGAAAGGCATGTCAAATGCATGAAGTATAATGAAAGAAGAGGGAAGAATGAAGATGCAGAACTCTATTTCATATTTTTTGTTTTGTTATTTATTATTTTTGGTGAGATTTTTTGTTGTGTTATGTATTTCATCATAGAAATAGTAGTATGGAAATGGTGTGAGTGAATTTTGAAGTGGAAATGTATTGAATATGGTTTTCATAAAAATGAGTGTTGCATATTTGAAATGGGAGAATATGTGTTTTGAAAGAAAGAACATGTTGCATTTATTGGCTAGAGAAAATCAAAGGCATATATTGTATTTTTGCAAAGAAGAAGAACCAATTTTTGTATTATATTCTATACTAAGCATAGCATATTGACATTTTCATTTACAAAATGTGTGTGTTGCAAACAAGATGAAGGCATGAAGGAGGAAAGGGAAAACCACGTGTGTAAAAGTTCATATATTAAGAAGATCCATTACAACATAGTGGAATGACATATAAACAAAATGTAATGAAGAAATGAGTTGATGCCCATACATTTAGGAGGACTATTAGAAAGGGAAAGGGGTTGTAAAGATATAGTAACGATTACAAAACATACATGCAAAATCGATGATGCATGGCAAGTGAGGCAAAAAAGCGTTGAAAGTTGAACGATGGGAAGAGGTAAGAAATGTATGGCTAAAGGCGGCGACAGACTTTGTTCGCGGGGGAAGTGGAAGGTTGCAAGAGCTGAAGGAGGATTTTTGACGCATCAGCATAAGGCAGATCTTCTGCGTGCATAACAGTTGGTCGCACTCGTTCGATGCCGTTGAAGGTGTCCCTCTTTAAAGATAGTGTGAAGAGGAATTGTCGCCCTTTGATTTTGCTATATATGTCAAGGACATCTTGAGGATCTGTTGAGAGGAGGAAAAGGTCCTCTGCAGAGATGCCTAGGAGGCAATTTGCGGCCTCGTCAAAAGCGACAACATTCTCAAGGTGGCCAGTGTGATAGTGCAGCTAGAGGCGGAGAATGTAGCGGTAGTCGCACTTGGTGAAGGACTCTTCACATTTTGAGCAATGCCACGTGGTATCATCTTGTCATATAGCCTTTTTCATGCATTGCATACCATCAATGGTAAGTGGGCATGCAAGGAAGTAGAAATCATGCAAGTCAATTGAGGTAGCAGTAGCACGGAGCGACATCCATGGGACATTTTCTCCAGGCGGAATTGAGAGGATGTCAGAAATTGTTTTTGTATTAAGTGGCTTCTTGCTGGTGCCTGAGTATTTGCGGCTGAGCAAGGGTGACAAAGACTGAATGCCTTCTTTCTCGAACCATTTCTTAAGTTCCAACATTTCAGCGATCTTTGGATCTATAACCAGGGAGGTGGTAGGGATTGTGCTGATAGTTTGGCCGTTGAACTCGACGACCCTGCCACCTCTAATTGCAAGGACTGTAACTGCATGAGCCATGCGAAGTTCAGAGAGTTCACGTCCTTCAACATGGTAGTGTTCCCCCCACAAGGTCACATTAATGCTGTTTCCGGACATGTTGCGAAGAGAAATTGTCTTTTTTGGAGTTTCAAAGCCATCACGTTTGCGGACAATAGAGGCAGGAGAGAGTGAGCTAACAATACCTATGACATCAATGATTGAGTTAGCAGGTGAAAGTTTAAGGGAATTGATAGGTACAAAGTGGAAGGTGTGGGAAGGAATTGTGAGGTCATCATTGAAGACTTGAGAAACTGTTGATGAAGAGAAGAGGAGAATTTCAAACGGGCGTCTTAGATGGTTATAGGAAGGGTTGGGGACCTTTATAGTGCCATTTTCAACATTGTAGATGTGGCCAACTTGAATGAGAGCATGAAGGGATTCAGCCAATTCATTGAAGGCAAAGACGTGGATTTGCTCATTTTCGTGGTCGACAAGGTCAAAGCCTAGTGATTTTCCAGAGCCACATGCATTGGTAAAATGCCGAAGGGGTGTTTTTGAAAGGACACAACCCTGGATGGACCAAGTTTTTCTTGTAGGGGAGAGTGCTTTAAAAGGGAGAGTAGTTGAAGATGCTAGGGCGGGGTCTTGGGAGGACAATGAGTGAGTGTCAAGGGAGGGTGGTGATGAAAAGGGAGAGGCAGAAGACGAGGATGATGTGGCTTGGACCATCTGTTTAGCAGAGAGAGTAAGAGGGCATGGGTCACCAACCAATGGGGCAACGCGCTGGACTACTTCAAGCTCGAGAATAGAGAGTGACCTGCAAGAACAAGCAATGTATCAATGAAGTGGCAATGTAGAATTTTAGAAATAAGGAAGGAAATAGAAGGACATAAGGGAAAATCCATTATAGGGGAGGAAGGTGGGAGGCGTTATGCAGTAAACGTACATTGTTTGATGCAAATACGTGCACGAGCTTCTCTTCAAGAGAACAATGGAGCCTACACCCAAGCCCCCGTCCTGTGTGAGGGAAGTGTGCGAAGAAGGGAGAAGGGCAGAATGCTTGTGAACACCATCGGAAAGCGACATGCGGTATCGAGCTGTTGAAGTCCGGGTAGAGTTGATCTGCGCAAGTTCGACAACCTGGAGGGTTGGTTGTTGGGTGGTAGCACCAGCTAGGAGAGAAGGAAGACAATTGCGAGATAATGATGTCTCCATGGCAGAACAGGTGGCTTGTAAAAGAGTATGTTGCAAGCAAATAGAGATATTAAGGTCAAGAAAGTGAAGAAGAACATGTGCACATAAACGAAGGAAAAGTTCCATATTGCTAATTTGTGAGAGATGAAGTGTGGAATTTCTAATTTGGATGATATCCACTCTTCAATTGATAGTGGCAAATTCGCTATATGGAAGACGTTACTGCAAGTTGCACAAGTGCAAGTTTTGCAAATACGTTCCTGACAATGAGTAGTTTAAAGGCTTTCCCTATGGAACATATATTTTGGAATAGGGCATGTTGAATTATTTTCATGGTAAACAAGCCATAGGCACAAAATAGGTTAGGAGAGGATGTTGGTTTGTAGGTATAAAAGGAAAGGAAATAGTAATGTCAAATAACCATATTTGTAAATTAGCTTTTGAAGTATGCTACTTGCAATTGTATATCTTGAATATTCTAAGTTTTTTTTTCAACTTATTGAAAATCATGTTTGACACGACACATGCACATGACAGTTTGAAACATAAGCGCATAAGCAAATGGAATACATTGATTGAAATTGTCAATGGTACTAAGTAAACACTAAATAGTAGATACTAAAGCCTGAAACAACAAACTAAAATTGCCTAAGATTAGTAAAGAGTGACTTGCTAGTGCATATTTGTAATATTCGAAGCATTTGTTTTTTTTTTAAATTATTGTTAATCATATTTGAAATGATATATGCACATCACAATTTGAAATGTAAGCGTATACAGAAATAGGAAACATTGATTGAAGTTGTAAATAGTACTAAGTAAATACTAAATAGTAGAGAGAATAAGATTGAAATGGTGAGTTTGACTCGAACAATTAGAAAGCAATTTTTTGTTTTAGTTTAGAAAGAGTGAACCAAATGTACTAAATGTCTTTGCGAAAATCAGATTAGAATAGATTAGGTTGACACGTGTTGAACCAGCCAGGGTGAGGCATCACCAAAATAATATGGAAAACCTGGTCAAATAACCTCTTTAAATAGAAACAATAATTTCTACTAGGGGTTTGTACAACAATGGCTAGTTTGACTCAAATAATAAAATTCATTCTATTTTATTACAAAAAGAATAAACCAAATGATCAAAGTTGATAAACTTAATTTTAAATTGCAATATGTATTTCAATAAAAAGAATAATTATTAATTTAATATTAGTAAAATGTAATTTATTATATTGTATGTTATTTGTTTGTTTGTCTATTTATTGATTTTATTTTATTTTTAATATAATTTTTTCTTTGTTTTACATCTTATATTTTTTATTTGTAATTCTATCTTTATTTTATTTTGTTTTGTTTTTTTATGTATTTGTATTGATCTATCCATATTTTGCTTTATTCATTTTTTATTTTTTTTTTAAATTAATTTATTTATTTGTATTTATATTGTTTTTCTGATATCTTATATATGATAGCATTTAATTGTTGAAAATAGAATAAATATATAAATTCAATGTGCTTGGAATGGTTTGTATGGAGCAAAGAATCCACCGGACACTATTATCTATCAGAATCTATTTTTTTCTCTATGGCTAGGATGTAGCATTATGTTAAAGACCTATGTTCAGGTTAGAAGCAAATGTTGCTAACCAATTTCCGTTTCGCAAGTGCTGCTTTATTAAAATAAAGTTCGAATTAATATGTTTCCAGTCAAACTTACTCGGGAGATCTTCATAGTCCTTTAAAGATGTATTCAAGAAGGGCTATTCATTGGAACTCACAGGCACTTTTCCATTCATATAGGCATCAGAAGCTGCCCATTTGGAAAAATTGAAGGTTTAAGCCACTAAAGACTAAGTAGTAGTCTGCCATTTTTCCAGGGCAGACTATTTAAGTGGTTTGCTGGCCGACACCAACGCCATTTGATACAGGGAAATTTCCCTTCGACTCAACTGGGCAGTGGTTGCTACTTCAGATTATATTCGGAGATAGTCAGGGTGATTATGCTGGCTTTCCTTGCTGGTATACTCAGAGGAATTTTCAGAATGGTTATTTTTCAGAAGAAAAAAAACAGTCTTTCATCGGGCAGGGGAATTTTGTGTTTCTTTCCTCTGAAATTTGCAATAAGCATGCAATTGCATTTTTGATTGATATATGATGCACTTTCAATTAGAATAAAACAATATACAAAAATATTTACTCTAAATTCTGCAGAAATAAAAAAGGAAATTTTTTGGAAAAACTCTTACTGGTCTCGAACAAACCAAAACAACATTCTATGACCATATATTTCCTTGCTAAATAGCAAAAGTGATATTATATTCCATATGCTTTCTTGCTAAACATAAAAGTAGCATACTACCATGTATTTTCTTTGTAAAACAACAATTACAGAGACCAAAATTATAACACATATTTTAGTCCTTTGGAATGTATATATAATCTAGTTTTATCACGCAATATAGGATGCATTTGATTAAAAAAATAAAAAAGTCACCAAAATAATTAAATCAGAACAAAACAGTTCAGGAAGAAGTTTGTTTTAAATTCTCTCCAAATAACTGCATGGAACCGAACCACCAAATGGCAAATAGTGTCAAACAAGCCCATCTAGCATTCTATTGCGATAATTTTTTTGGCTGAACAACAATCAGTAGTAAAGAAATCAAGATAACCCATTTTTCAGTTAAACACGCAGATCAACATCAGATTCCACACCTTCCAAAGCTAATGGTTAGGGTTAAAGACTGAATCTATGTCAAAATGGAAATAAATACTAACAAGCCATTCGTAAGATTTAAATTTAAAACAACAAAATGTGCAAATCTGCCCTGAAACGAAGCAATTCTGAGGGTTTATCTTAGCACTAACCAAAGTTAAATCGAAGGGTGCTGATGAGCGCCATGTTGCAGCTGATTAGCGAAACCGAGGAAATGACAAAGAAACTTAAAGCTCCAACACCTTTAAGTACACTGAAATGAACGGCATTTCTCAAATCTAGAATCAAAAAAACAGTAACGAGAATTCTTGAAGACAGAAAGATACCAGAGATGAAGAAAAAATAAATAAAAGGCGTATCAAAGGGATTCGTAGCCGCGACCTACTGATGCAATGCACAGTCAAAACCATGCAGGGAGAAGCCCTGGCAAACTTCAGAGAGAAATTCAACAGTGGGAAACCTGTGAGTGTCAGAGGTGTCGTAAAGATCCCACCCATGAAGAAGGCTAATCTACCTTGGCCCAAAGGCTAGTCTACCTTGGTGAATTCTTTTATATCAATTCCTTTGATTTTGTCATTGAGAGGCTATTGGTCGAGCGTTCCGAGGCTTAAATGTTTTTTTTAAGCTTTTTACCACAAACCTGACACAGTATTACCTCTATATGGAAGTAAGGGCGTAAGGCGTAGAACATAAGGGAGCTGCGAAGCTGCTTGCTCGACCAAAGCAAGAGCAAGGAACTCGGGTGAAAAAAACATATTGATTCGAGGCAAACCCCTTCAAAGGAAACTCTGCTTATGAATCAATCTACTTGTCCAATGATCACGAAAAATTACCAAAATATATATTTTGTGTCGGCCGGAATAAGGATAAGAAGAACCGAGAGAAAGGATAAGAAGAACCGAGAGAAAGGATAAGAAGAACCGAGAGAAAGTTAGAAGAATTACAAGAGGATAAGAAGAACCGAGAGAAAGTTAGAAGAATCACAAGTTCAAACGACCACAAATTCACAGGCATTTCTCCGCATTAGACATTTTTTTATTGTGTTTGTTTTAAAACCAGAGGCATGGTCTCTTCTACTATCGCTTTAGTTCTTGTGGAAAATAGACACTGAAATTCAGTTATCTGTAATGGTACTGGGTTTTTACTATCGCTTTAGTTCCTGTGGAAAGTAGACCCACACTGAAATTCAGTTTTGTATTGGTACCAGGTAGCTAATGGAAGTAGATTTACAATAAGGAACAAAATTACGATACATATTTAAGTGCACATTGCCAGTACTCAGAGAACAACATAAATGGGTAGCTATTGGGAAATATATTTACAATAAGAAACAAAATTACGATACATATTTAAGTGAACATAGCTAGTACTCAGAGAACAACATAAATAAAAATCCAGAACAAAACTGCTGACAGAACAGAAGTTTACCGGCTATTCTATGAAGGTGGAAGGCGGGTAGCGAGATTGAATTGGCAGGAGCTGAAACGGAACGAAAGCAGTTGAGGGCAAACATATGAAGACCGAGCTAAGATGAATGCATTTAAGCACAGCCGTTGCTGTCAGGTTTCAGCATTAAGGAGACACATGGCGAGCTGTAATGAGGGAGTAGTCACGACGAACCAGACGGCCATATTTAACGCTGCAACAAGCGAACATTGATTCCATATCTCGGCGATTTCTCGGATTTTGGAAGTGTGAGCTGGTAAGAGGTTGAGAGGCGTTGTTGTCACGTTTCAGCATTATCTCAGCATTAACGAGACGCATGCCGTGTTGCAATGAGTGAGAAAGCGTCTAATCAACATAATATTCTCCATATCTCAGCAATTAATTTGGAGAGTGCGAGCTGGTAAATCGTGAAACTCTGAGGTGGAAGAGTCAGCAATTGAAACTGTGAGCTGGTATATCTCAGCAATTAATTTGCAGAGTGCGCGCTGGTAAATCGTGAAACTGTTAGGTGGAAGAGTCAGCAATTGAAACTGTATAATATTCTCCATATCTCAGCAATTAATTTGGAGAGTGCGAGCTGGTAAATCGTGAAACTGTGAGGTGGAAGAGTCAGCAATCGAAACTATGAGCTGGTATATCTCAGCAATTAATTTGCAGAGTGCGAGCTGGTAAATCGTGAAACTGTGAGGTGGAAGAGTCAGCGATTGAAATTGTGAGGTGGAAGAGTCAGCGATTGAAATTGTGAGGTGGTAAGAGGAGGAGGTGCCAAATGTCAGATTTTCAATGGTTGGAAGGACGATGAGAAAGCCCTCTCATTGGCTCCAGTGAAAAGTGACATTCAGCCAAAGCCAGCAAAGGGAATGCCTTTCGGCGTAATTA
>JAXQQM020070801.1:0-80549 GCA_034641835.2 Pinus albicaulis
CCATCAGGGAATCCAGCTGCTCCCCAATGTGGACCAACTTGGCCGCCGACTTGGCACAAGTCGCTCTCATAGCCTCCAGCTGTCCCCGGTCCCCGCAACAAAATGGTCTCCCCGATCGACGCAGCCTTCTCTCAAAACTCGAAGGTCCGTCCGAAGCCGATGATACCGCCGGCTGCGAAGGAACCACTCTGGTCCAATACCTCTCCAGACATCTCCTAGTGCCCCCATCGATAATGGATATCTCCCGACACCAACGATCCGTCGTGTGCCACCACCCGAAGACTCGACATGGCTCCAGCTCATCACCTCGGATGGCTCTACCTAGGTAGGTCCCCTACCTCCCCACTTACCACATCAAATCCCGTACCAGCCAAGGAGGACTCTACTGGCTGGTGAGTCCCTTCGTCACACCAGGTGGACGTCTCGAACCCCCTGTAATCCCGTGTGTCTTCATCCTCTGCGAGGTAACCATTTTAATACTTTTCTCTCCGATACCTCTACTAAGCCGGATCCAGGTATCCAACTTGTCCACCCAAGCTTTTTCTGAGCGCCTGGATGACCCGTCAAATGTCGGTAGATGGAATCTGTCCACTGTGCGCTGTAAGCCCCTATCATGTGAGTGCTTGTTTCCTCTGTGAAAGTTGTGAGGTCTACTATCACGCTGGAGCTGAACATAATCTCTACTAGCTGTGCGGTGGTAGTCTCCACCATGATGATGCCGGTGCCCCCGGTGATTATCACGGAGTCTAATGCCATACTGGATATGGATATATTTTCTGAACGAGAGAGCCTTCATGAACGCTGGTCCGAAAGCCTGGTACTCTGCAAGAATGTCAGCCATCAGACCCGGATCTATCTCTCGCTGTGCTGCTGTCCCTGTGTCCTCGGGCAAGAATGTGGGCATGGTAGGATGCGTGGGTGTATGTGATGCCATACGCTGAGTGGCATCATGCTCTCTCAAATGGTGGGATGTGCACGATCCCCCATCAATCTGAAAACCCCTTAAGGTTTCCCGCTGCCTAACCGCTAGCGCAGCGAGTCTCTGTGACACATCCTGTATGTGTTGGAGGAGCGTTTCTCTAAATCTCCTCTCATCATCATCAACTGCCATCGGCTCTTTCTGCTATGTGTCTACAGGCTCCTCAGAAACTGCACGGCTGGTGCAAAACCATACTGCTGCTTAACTTAGACCTCCGATTTACCCATTGAAAACTACTCAGAAAATTCCAGGAATTTGGGAAGGTGATCCTTGTCCAAAACCCAGAAAAACCCAGAAAACGTTTCTTCTAATTCCAAACTTCAAAATTTGACCCTTTTTATTTTGGCCCTTTTTCCAACTGCGTTTCTGGTATTGCAACTGCTATTGCTCTGTATGATCTCTTTTCCGATGTCATAGACCACAGGCTGAGCCAGAATTATGCTCTGATACCACTGTAATATCCCCAAAGGGAAATAACCAGTAATACACAGAAATATGCCAGACAGATATACAAAATACAATGTTGGAACCAGATCATGGAACAAGTACACATAGAATGCCAGAAAACTAAGCCATTTTATTAATCTGAGAATACATATAGAGGAGTACAAGATAATCAGAATGAGTGCACCTATCCTTGCCTCAGGCAAGTGGAGACCCTCTCAGAACAAATAATGGCTGCAAATAAGGACAACGTCCTAGCTGGCTGAAGAATCTGCTATGAAGAACTGCTGCTGCAATGCACTGGAACTATAAGCTGGAAACTAGAAAGATGGCTGATCTCAATCCTCCGACAACCCCAGAATAGGTGAAACTGATACTCCACCACCAATCAAGCCCTCACCAGTGAAAACGCTGTCTCTGCTAGTGACAGCGCAGAAGACAGATGAAACGCTGGCCACAAGTCCTCCAGATGAGATGATCAACTCCTCAAGGCTGGAAACACTGAAAAATGCTGCCAAACCCCACACACAAGACCCTGCTCATCAGATCAGCGTCCTCCCTGACTGGATATGCGTCCTCTCTGCCCAGATCTGCTGGATCTGAGTCCTCCCTATCCAGATCTGCGTCCTATCACTCCAGATCTGTGTCCTCCAAGGCTAGATCTGCTGCTATCTCTCCAGATTTGCGTCCTCCAAGGCTGGATCTGCCAATATCTCCTCAGATCTGCATCCTCCAAGGCTGGATCTGATGCTATCTCTCCAGATCTGCGTCCTCCAAGGCTAGATCTGCCAATATCTCCTCAGATCTGCGTCTTCCAAGGCTGGATCTGCTGCTATCTCTCCAGATCTGCGTCCTCCAAGGCTAGATCTGCCAATATCTCCTCAGATCTGCGTCCTCCAAGGCTGGATCTGATGCTATCTCTCCAGATCTGCGTCCTCCAAGGCTAGATCTGCCAATATCTCCTCAGATCTGCGTCCTCCAAGGCTGGATCTGATGCTATCTCTCCAGATCTGCGTAGTCTCAAGAAGGGGTATCTCCTCTGCCAAATCTCCACCAGAAACCACTGCAATTTACCACTGAAACTGAAGGATGATGCTCAGAAAATAACCTTACCAGGGCAGGCACTCGAAGTCCCCCGAGGCTAAGGGTGATACCAAGAAAATAACCTTACCAGGGCAGGCACTCGAAGTCCCCCGAGGCTAAGGGTGAGATCTCCGAACGGAGACACTCGGTTGCACTAAACAGTGCTGCAGATCGACTAAACAACCGGCGTGCTGAAGCAGACAAAAGTCTAGCTCTCAATATCAATATCAAATCCAACATGCCAAAATGAGGTGAGAACCCCACCTTTTATAGTGCTAAACTCCCTCCAAAACCTTGACTGCGTCCTTCACTCTCCTTGGCCTGCGCAGTTAACCTTGGGTCAACGTGAGGCCTCCCCTCATACTCATGTGGACCCCCAAGGCCCCCTCTCTAAGTTATAACGTCAATCAACTAGGAAAAACACTTTATTTTATAAAGTGAGGTGACCCCTCTTATTTCTCACTTTATTTATTATTTCTAGCTAAAGCGGAAAAATTAAACAAAAATGAAATATTCCAATTAGCAAAGCTAATTGGGAATATTACACATCCAGCTCATGTGTCTCCCTCATAATCAAGCCTCCCATAAAAATCTGATCTATATCAGCAAATGGAGACATGATCAGAAGCAAAAGGAAGAAAATTTTGAAGGTGGGAAGTGATGCAAGAAGGTACCAACAACTTTCTTAGTAGGGACAGCGCAGTTTTGCAAGTTGCTGCTTCATAAAAGTACATGGAAAAATGTTTCTTTTTACATGGTTAATCATGCATGTCAGCAACTGAACATACATGTGGTGATAAAACATTTTCCCAAGGCCACAAAAGAGATGGCTGCCTCCATCATGTAGATTGGCCCAATACAATTCATGGAGCAATTTGTCGAGCTTGCCCTCTTGTGAAGCAATGCAATGCATAAGAATGGTAAGAGTGTGCAAATCAATGAATGTATAAACAATATTCTCACCATATGCTAGAAGTAAGATGGTACATGGGTCCATACATGAGTCCTTCATAGTGTTTTGGCATGCTATGAAGAAGAATGAATCATGTGCTACAAAAAGATAATCCTCCTTATGCTTGAAAACCCAAGTCAAGAAGAAAATGCCATAGATGTCTCTATCATCATTACCTCCTCTTTTTTCATCAAGTGCAACAAATATTAAGTGATCCTAGGACCTATGGGTTATGGATCCACCATATCTCTACTGGGCACATGTAATATCCCAAAAGGGATTCTTCAGCAGATCATGCCTGAAAAACGCATTATTCAGGTATGATGGCTTCAGCTATCATATAATATCTCTGAAAATGTTCAGCAACCAAAATAAATAGCAGCAGCAACCTTTACTCAGCTTTTAAGGGCAAAAAGGTGGGGAAAAGTGAGGATTCTGGCCCTAAAATGAGTGAATAAGGAAATCTACGTAAAATGATGAGTCGAGGTTCTGGAATATGTTAGAATAGGTCAAGAGGGACTTCCATGTCGAATTTCAGCTCAAACAAATGCGTTTTGCTATGTTAAACAGTTCCTCCTTCCCGACTAGTCAAGAAAAACCCTGATTTCCCAAGACTTTGAGTATGCAGAATTTTACTGAAGCAAGGGCTGCGTTTTTTCTGAAGGAATAAGATGTATAACAGTATGGATTATCAGATAATGGGTTTGGGAACACGGCATAGGCATTCAGCAAGGTTAAACAACAGTTTATATAGAAAAACCCCTCAAAATAGAGGTGCCGCAAGACAAAGATTGATCCAGAAATACTTCAGCGTTTTCTCTAGGAGGCTAAAGCTTATATTTATTATATTACATATCTGAAACTGATAAATACATGAAAACAGAGATATATAATGAGACAAAATGCCCAAAGGGCTCTTTATTACTTTCCCCTTGGGGATTTCAGCAATACATGAAAATGCCGGAGCAGATCTGAGTTTTACTGCAGCGAATCTGAAGAATGATTCAGAATTTCTGAAGCAAACTTCAGTATCAGATCAGAAATATACTTGGATTGGTTGGCAAATCCAAGGATCACCCTCAATCAAAGATCTAACTCCAAAATGATGCCAAAACCCTTGGAACGCTGCTCCTTCAGCAATAACGCAGATCTGGGGAAAGAACTGCGTAGTATACCATGAAGAACATATAGGCCTAATGCCAAGATCTGATAATAAGCTCCAATATCTCCCAATCTGATCCTCCAAAGGAAAGAGAGGCTCTCCCTCTGAAAAACAAGAGAAGGAGGTGGTGTCGTAAAGTCACCACGGAAACACCCTACAACACAGTATTACGCCGCTGCAGCAATAACGCTGTCCTGGAGGATGATGCTAAGAAAATAACCTTGCTTGAGCAGGCACTCGAAGTCCCCCGAGGCTAAGGGTGAGATCTCCGCACGGAGACACTCGGTGCACTAAACAGTGCAGCAGACGGGCTAAACAGCCAGCGTGCCAAAGAAAGACAAATGTCTCACTCACTAATCAATAATCCAAGAATCCAAGCATGAATGAAATGAGGAGGCTCCTTCATCTTTTATAGTTTTGGTTTCCCTCCAAAACCCAATGTAGTCTCTCTCTCTCCTCCACATCCTCATCCTTATCCACATTCTCATCCTTATCTCCATAGAAGCTTGGAGAAACTTCTAGAGTGTACATAGGTCCCCTCCTCCACGTGGTGTTGGGTCCCCCCTTGAATCCCACTTAAGTCACAACGTTGTGCTACTAGGGGGATGTCTTATTTCATTTAAGTGAGTTTAGACCCCTTTTACTCACTTTTTATTTATTTACAAACTATAGGTGGAAAAATAAACAAAACAAAATATTCCAATTTGCCGTCACAAATTAGGAATATTACAGCACACTTCATCCGTAAGTCTTTACTCCAAGGTGACAACGCTGTGAGCTTATGCAAATAAGCTCTTGTCAATACACAACTATGTTCTTTGACATGCTCCTTGTCAAAGATTCTTCCAATAATGCTGCAACAAATGTGGAATACTTCCCAAGATGGAAGTGCTTCCCAATCATCATCAAAGACCAAGGAGATAGTGTCATCCCCTCCTCCTGCAACATCATACAAAGTGTGGGAGCAAATCTGCCCTTGCTCTCCCAAGCAAAGCAACAAAGTATTTTGCTGCCTCCTCATACTTCCATCATACAACTCATGTGATGAAGACACATCAACATCATGCATCCATTCTCTATGCTGCTCAATGATGCAAGTATCCTGCCATCTTTTCCCCATCCTCCCACTCTTAGAAAGAGTGTTTTCCAAATGATGGCCAAACTCTTTCAAGAGTAACCAGCGCAGCCAAACCTCCTGCTGCCCGGTATCATAGATCTGTAAGTAGCCTCCTAGTTCCTTGCTCATCAACCACATCCACTCAATCACCTGTGGATGCCTCCTTCTTCTCCTCATCCTGGTACTCCTCCCATGAGGGCTACCATCCTCCCAAATCAAATTCTTGTCTTTGCACTTTATGGGATTTTGAAATGTAAGCTTCTCAAGGATCAATGAGACCCTATCAAGAATCAAATAGGTGGTAGGAAAAAACCTCCCATCATGATGTGTATGGCTCAAGGGATGTCCAACACAAGCATGAGAGATGTTATCCATCCTAAGATGTCCGCCATCTTCTATCTGCTCTTGTGAGAAGGGAAGAAAAGCATTGCATTCCATGGTGTGTCGAAGTGCATCTCCAATGAGATCTCTCCTTGAGACCTCCCTTTCATCCATAGTCTTCCAAAACCAATGAGGTCTTGGATCTGAAAGTAGAAGTTCCTCTTTGAGCTGCGAAGAGCTCATTGAGAAAGTGTCATCTTGAAGGGAGAAAAGGTTTCTTACTCCAAGATGTCTACCATCAACCTTCAAGGCTTCAAACCCCAACCTCCATTGTGATGTACAATCCAACAATGGCTCATGAGAATGATGGTTTGATTCCTTCTTGAGTGTTTCCATGTTGCACAGCACAGTGCAACCAAGCTGCTCTATAGTAGCAATGAGATTTGACCCTTGGTCATGCAAAAGTAAATCTCCACATTGATCAAAAGAATTTGCTGCAAAAATGGAATGTGGAAATCTTTTCATACCTTGATGTGCATTTGGAACTTCTTGTAGGGCTACAGGAGTCCCTTCCTCAAAAGTGTTGGTTGCCCCAATTGTTGATGCATGTGGCTGCTCCTCCATGAGTGGGACAACGTTATCACAAGCCTCCTCAAGAGGTGATGTGATCTCTTCTTTCTTTGTTCTTTCTCCATCAAAGGTTTGTATCGAACTTTAAGTGAACTCTGCAAAAGTCTTCACCCTTGCATGGCTCAAGTGGCTGCACCACCAATCATAGGCTTCACCCTCTAAATGCAGCGCTGAGATTTCAACAGCTTCTTTCCCTGCTACAGGATGTAGTAGGAAAAATGCCTCCAACTTTCTCACCCAAGTTCTTGCATTAGATGACCCATCAAAGGTAGACAACAAAAATCTATTCCCTTTGATTTCTTTTCAGCTGCATGGCCTCTTCTCTTCCTTCAGCTGGATGAAATGAGGAAAATCTAGAGTCTCCCTGAAGGCTCTAGGTTGAGATATATACTCAACAAGGTAATCACTGAGAATCTGATGATCCAAATATCTTCCATGCTCAATATCTTCTTCTTGATGAGACTAGGAAGCGCATGGTTCTTCCTCTTCTTTTTCTTCAATCTTCTTGACCTCCTCAAAGGTGGATGCATTTCCTCTGGATCTGACAATAGATGAGAATAAACTCATCTTTTTCATTGTTCTGATCTTCTTGGGCTTAGACTCACAGGGATCAGTGGATCCCTCATACATGGGAAAAGGTGACCTCCCAGTGGTATGCTACAACTTTGAACTCTGCGTGCTAGATCCCCCATTGTTCCATTCACTTTCATCCTGCCTGAGCCGACAGTAATCTTTGAAAGGAAAAGCTGCTTTGAAGTCTTCCCCCATGGACTGCCATTTACGGAAATAGTCTCCAAAGGGTATATGATCATGCTGCCTCCCTTTCTCACTCGGTACTAGAGATAAGAATGTAGGCATTGTGATCCTGGTTGGCCTACTGAAGGCTGGTGAATGTTGGTCACACTGTTGTGAGATCCCCATATTTTTCACCTCTACGGCCTACCCTCTTTGTTCATAGAAAAATTTCCCCATAGTTTCTCTTCTGGTGTCGTAGATAACTAGCTCCACAGGCTGAGCCAGAACTATGCTCTGATACCACTGTAATATCCCAAAATCAGGGATTTAGCAAGACATCAACTGTATAACGGTCTTGCTGTGATGAATAAGCTTAGAATAGGTGTGAGGAACATAAATACATCATATTGAACTACATCAGCCACTTTAATTCAGATTTACAATCCAAAGGATGGGGAAAATCAGAAATTTATGCACTAAAAAGCTTAATATCAGAGATTTGCGTAAAAAAATGGGATTGGGACGGTTTGATTTGATAGCTTAGGTCATGAGGGACCTATGCTCCGAATTTCAGCTCAAACTAAGCATTCTAGCTAAGTTAAACAGTTCCTCCTTTGCCGACTAGTCTAGAAAACCCTGATTTCCCATGACTTTGCTAAACAGAAATTTATGAATACTATGAGAGCGTAATTCCCACTAGTTTTGCTACATAAAGTGATGGAAGATGACTTATATATAGCTTATATTGATCAAATAGTAGATAAATAGAGGTTTAACCCCTTTTACACAAGAAAAGGACACCCGGCAAGGGTTTTCGGCAATTTACCTGTACCAAAAGTAGGACTGCAGAAAATAACACAGTTTACTGCAACTCTACATTAAAAATGACTGAATATGAAAATATTAGCTCAGATAAATGAGGGTAGCAAAGCTCTAACCCTTAGAAACAGTAATACATCAATCCTCTAAAGGATTGGCTAAAACATACAAAATGGCAAAAATGTCGGAGTAGCTGGGCAGCGACGGCAACTCTGGAACTAGAAATACGTAGAGAAGGCTGAATAAGATGAAAATATCTGAAGTAAACCTCCTCCAATGGATCTGCAAAGTGGAAGGCTGATCCTTACACTTGAGATCCCACCCTCCAATCAATCTGCAAAACCCCGCAGCAAATGCACTATGAAAATAACGCAACTATTGGAGCAAACTGCGCAGTAGGGGCATATGTGTTGGCCTGATGCCAAGATCTGAAAATAAGCTCTCAAGCTTCCAAACTGATCCTCCAAAGGCAAGAAAGACTTCCCCTCTGAAAAACAAGCAATGGAAGAGGTGTTGTGGAGTCTCCACGGCAACACCCTACAACACAGTATTATGCTGCTGCAGCAATAACGCTGTCCTGGAGGATGACGCTTCAGTCTCGAGCCAAAATAATGATGGGACAACCTCACCTGAGCAGGCACTCGAAGTCCCCTAGGGCTAAGGGTGAGATCTCCGAACGGAGACACTCGGTGCACTAAACAGTGTTGTAGACTAGTTAAACAACCAGCGTGCTCAAGAAGTCGAAATGACCAACTCAATATCATAAACATATGCATGAATGGAAATAGCTCTCCTTCCCTCCATTTATATAGAAATTGGAGACTCCTCATGGGCCCTTCCTCTAGAAGCTTCCCTCCTACGTTGTCATGTAGTGCTTTTCAACTCATACCCTACGCTGGTTGACTTGGTCAAAACTCTTTGCAAATATCTCCTTTCACACATGAGGGTGTGAAATCTGGTTCCATGGCTGATCCCTTTTCATACTAGAGGGATTTTATTTATGTTTTCATTATCTTTGGGCCTCCCTACCCAATTATTCATCTCCTAAATGATTTTTAGACAAAATTTAATGTTCCAATTTATTGAAGAAAAATTTGAAACATTACACTTTTTCAATCATCTTACTGACATCCATGACTCTTCTTGAAACAGTCGAGCACTCCCTGAGTGCGCAATTATTCAGGGGAGAGCTCATTGAGGTACCTGATATACTTCTTTGCTATTGATGCCTTTTCTTCTCCTTCCCTACATCCAACCTCCAATTGGGCCTTAAACTCGTGAATTGTGATCTTCTTGTCATTGACCAGTACAAGAAGGTCCCAATGTTGCTTAACCTCTGTTATGATTTCCCCCAGACAAGTCACCTTGCTTCTATGAGCGACATGTTACCTTTGATCTGCCCTTTTAAGTCTCTATAGACTTGTCATGCTCCTGAGCTTCCTTGCGGAGGTTCTCAACCTCTTTTTCTAGGGAAGAAATCGTCCTCTGATTTGCTGCATGCGCGGCCTGGGACTCATCTAAGAGCCGGCGAATAGACCGGGTCTCATCTTCTGACATCCTTAAATCAGATAGGGCCTTGGTGAGCTGCTCTGGGGCAGTCTCGGGATCTCTTGATATAGGAACCACGCATGTATGCCCATCCCATTTGAGTTGCAATTCTGACAACCTCTCCTTAAGCCCGACAATCTCTTTATCCTTCTGGACGTTCTCTTCCTGCTGTCGAGCAAGGGAGTCAGCGAGAACCCTCTTTTCCTTTTCTACCTGGACGAGTTCCTCTATCTGAATATGTTCAGCACGAGGCATGTTCAGCTTTCTCCTCAACTCCTGTACTTCCCAAATCTGATTTGGTAAGAAGAGCTTGCAGTGCTGCATTGGTATCAACCCCCTTTCCTCTTATCATTTTCTTGGTGTTCTCCAGCTAGGGAGCAACGGCCTTAGCACCAATCCTTTCTCTTCATTGGTTTTCCTTTATTTGTTTTATCTTCTTCTCGAGCTTCTGTAGGGAAATTGTATGCTTCACTACCTTGGTCCATAGCATATCCCCGATATGCTGGTGCAAATCCAGCTTGTCTATCAGGGGAATGTTGCCTAGGTTAAAAATTATTTCCAGAGCCCTATATTGGGATCCAAAAGGTGATGGCTGCAAAGCCGACCGCTAGATGGCCAATATGAGTTGTTCTTTATCCATATCCAACACAGAGGAAAGCCTGGAATGGTGTTTATCCACGAACTGAGAAAGTTCGGCCCTCAACCTTTCCGTTGCAAACTTGTTTCTGGTCTCAATCTCATCCCCTGCCTCCTGTCTATCCAGTGTGACTACTTGTGAAAGTTCTGAGGGGGCTGAAGACGAGGCAGAGTCGAAGGAGAGTAGAAATCTTGGCTTATCTTTGTCAGGACTGTTGAGCACGGGGACCTCATCATCAGATAACTCGACCTCTATGTCATCTAGCCCTTGAGTTCTCTGTTTTTTATTAGGGTGAGCTTCCTCATCAACATCCATAACCTCTTGACTTCCCGAGGGGTCCCCCTGTTCCTGATGTTTTGCCTCAATGGGCAGATTATCTCATTTTCTTCGGCAGCTGAGGATTCGGCCTCCATCTGTGCATCCAAAGGCCACGTATCAAGGTTAGCTTTCCATTCAATGAAGGGCCTAGGTTCATGTGTATAAGCTGTAGATTTTATTTTCTTCTTCCTGCAGGTGAGGAATCCCTTAGGGTCATAGTGCCAGACGTCTCCCTGAGCGAGGTTCATCTCCCTCAGCATTTTTTCCACAGTGAGGAGGGCATGTCTTGAACTAATGGTGAAACGACCAATTGAATTTGGGAGTTTGAAGATGTGTCCCTTCTTCGCAGGCACGAAGTGGACCTGGTTGGCTTTCAAGACCTGTTGGATGAATTTGAGGGCAAAAACCCACATGGATGGGAACATCGGTAGGTGGTAAGGAGGCACCTTTGCACCGTAGACCCTGATCTCGGTGTGGTCGTCAAACAAGTACAAATCACCTGTGCAGTCCGTCTCGCTGAAATGGAGCCAGTCCTTCTGATCAGGAAAGATTCTGGGCGGTGGGCTGTCGTGTATGATGGCATAAGCTATGGACATGAAATCATTAACGAATTTCGCATACCCCTTCCCCTATGGCTGCTGGTGAACTGTTGGAGTCCACTTGAAAACGGATCTGGGTTGGGCGTTTCTCCTAGAGAATATTCTCAGGCCTAGACCTTCAAACTTATCTGTGTGCTCAAATACAAACAGGTAAAAAATGAGGGAACAATATTTCAACAAACAAGAGGAAAACATCTCTTGAAACTGAGCTCGGATAGCCAAGGCTAGAAAGGAGGGGATATCCAAAAGGATCTTTGCTTGCATCATGAGCCATAGGAAAGCTACACCTGCCTTAGTCACCTGCTCAACATGCTCAAACCATAACATTCTTGAGATGACTGCTAGGATGGGTTGTATGTTGCTTCAAAAAGTTGACAGGGGAAGATAATCTGTGTGAGGGAATGATGACAAGCGCGAGTAGGAGAGGAGACTGAGGAAACCACTTTGTTTTTCCCAGGTTTGATTTTAAAAATAGTAAGAGAAGGTGACCTCGGAGAACTCAACACAATCCTGAGCAGGAGGGTAACAGAGGGCTTTCCTTATGAGTTGGGGGGTAATCTAGAGGATCTTGGTGCCCCGGGTGGAAAGGAAAATGTCCCTACGCTTGATGTAGGCCTCCCTGAGACAGCGAATGAATTCTGGGAATGGGTGTGTCGTTGGGGCGATTCGATAATACAAACCTGACTCGACGACCCTAAATATGTCCTCGCCTCTTCGCTGGTAGTCGAAGAGCTTGGCTCTGGTGCGGGCTACATTAAAGGGGTAGATTGGGTCACAGAGTTGGGCGTGAGCGTCAGTGAGCGGTTTGGGTCCAGGAGCAGTCCTGACCTCGTGGGCTTAGGGGGTTTCAGGTGCAGATCGTTTCAGTTTTTCCATGAAAATTCGAAATAAAGGCAAAAGGGAAATAACGAAATGGAAAAACGACGAAATACCTGAAATAGTGGTGAAGTAGCAAAGGGGAAAACGACGCAAGAGTGAAAGCGAAAAACCAGTATATAACCAGTGACATTGCACAATCAAGAGTAAAACACGCTACAACAAACAGGGTTTTACTGAGTATCGAGGTGGTGTGACACTTGTAGGGCTGACGTAGTAAGGACGTCGACAATGAGACACGTGGCGTCAGGTCATTGGCTGGCAGCAGCTAGGTAGGTGGGGGCCACGTGCCGAACAAGGTAGGTACCGGCCTTCGTACCGCCTCCTAGACTTACCTTACCATGCATTTACTTGGGCCAACTGTCAATCATGGTGGCCCCTCTCGAGTTTCGGTGTAGTGAGTAGGGGCCTCCTTCTCATTTTCTTTGCCCCACGGAACCCTTCTATTTGGCCCAGAGGAGGGATGATGTCATCTCTTTCGGGGGGTCGATTTCGACCATTGTAACTTCTGTTGGATGCTGACATAATGGTGTTGATCGCAAGCTCTTGGACGCATGGTTCCGTTGTGAAACTGTGTGCGCTGTCTTATATGATATTTGATATGACCGCGATTGTTCTTTGGAAGCCACTTCCATGATCTTCACTATTTTCCGTCCTCTTAACCTGTGATTTTTCTTTTCATTTATGCGATGGTTCCTTCTCTTTTATCAGTATCGTCAAAAGCCAACATTAGCTCCACTTGGAAACGACACGCTCGCTCCCGAGGGTGTCGAGAACTTCGCAGACCATCTGCTTCTGCATTGGTGAATATACCTAGGGCATCTTCAAAAATTCAAGTGTTTCTGGAAAGAGTTAAAACAAAAATGAATGCGGAATTTAAAACGGAATATATATATAGTATGGAGGATATATACAATGGGTCGTCGAGGCCATTATTAGTACTAAAAGTAAGGCTTGAGGAATTGCCCGTTCATGGGCATTTCGATCAGGTTCCCCTCCAAATTTTCCAATATGAAAGTGTTGTTGCCTTTGACTTCAACCACCTTGAATGATCCGAACTAGAGCGGATCGAACTTTCCATGTTTACCCTTGTCCGCTCGTCTAACTTCCCACCTTAGCACCAGGTCTCCTGCCTGTATTTCTTTATCTTTTTCTCGTTGATCAAATAAGCATTTCATTTTATCCTGATAGTTGGACAACCTGATGTTCACTTGGGCTCGAGTCTCCTCCTGTTCAACAAGTTGATTCATTCTCCTAATGAGATCATTTGGCTTCTCTTCACTGTCTTGTAGAAATCTGACGACGGGTAAAGCAAGCTGAATGGGGAACACCGCTGCTCAACCATATACCAGTTCATAAGGAGACTTGCTTGTGGACTATTCACTGGTAATGCGGTTCGCCCAAAGTGCAAACTTAAGCTGGGAGTCCCAGTTCTTTTGATTCTGGCTTATGGTATTTTTCAAAGTCCTCACCAAAGTTTTATTTGAGGACTCAGCCAACCCGTTTCCCTGGGGATAGTAGGCCGTAGAATGTCCCAGAGTGATATTATACTGCTAGCAAAAGTTTATTAACTTGGCAGACTTGAAGGTTGGGGCATTGTCAGTGATAATTTTGACCGGGCACCCAAACCTTGCTATTATATTTTCTTCCATAAATTTAATTACCACCCCATTCGTGGCGTTTCTTGCAGGCACTGCTTCGACCCATTTGGTGAAGTAGTCAGTGGCAGTGAGGATCCAACGGTGTTGGTTGCTGGATGCAGGGTGGATCTCTCCAATAAAATCAATGCCCCATTGTCTAAACGGCTCCTCGACATGTACTGGGATTAGTGGTAGTGGAGCGAACTTTTGCTTCTCTGCAAACATCTGGAATTTTTCACATGCTCAAACACGAGCATGAACATCTTCAAATAGTCAAGGCCAGAAAAAACCAGCTTTAAGGATTTTGTGAGCCGTGGATCACCAGCTATAATGTCTGCCGCATACTTCATCGTGGAATTCGCCCATCACCTCTTCCACCTCCTGATCTGTTAGACATAGTAACAGAATTCCTGAAGGGTCCCTCCAATACAATTGTCCATTTGCCACGACGTACTTCTGCGATTTCAATCTCAGAGTGTGGTACTTTACTTTGTCAAAATTTAGGGGACATCTCAGAGTAAGGAGGTATTATACCACATCTTTGTACCATGTAGAGAGAAGATATTTCACGTGCATCTTTTGCACTGAGGTCTCCATTCCGGGCTATACTTCTGTACCCTCTGGTACTTCTCCCCCTTCCATGGATAAATTTATACCCAAGGCCTGGCAATTGGACTCCAATAATATTTTAGCCAACCCCTGTCCTTTAATGAGCTTAGTAGGTCTAATATATAACTCATATTCCTGGATTTTGGCAATCCACTTGCCCCTCTTTCCTTCACTATCTCCCTGTATTAAGATATCCTTTACTGCTGCTGTGGGGACGTAAGCAGTTATGGTTGACTGCAACACATATATCCGAAAATCCTTCAAGTATTTGACCAAGGCGTAGGCCTACTTTTCTAGAATGTTGTATTTTAATTTTTCACCCCGCAGAACCTGGCTAAAAAAATGCAATCGGATGTTCGTGCCCATATTCGTTCTTCTGTAGCAGCATTGCGGCTACCGTATGAGGGGAGGCAAAGGAAAATATCATGAAAGGCTTGTTGTAGTCAAGACCTGCCAATACTGGAGCCGCAACAAAGGCTTGTTTAATTCTATTGAAAGTAGTCCTTGACTGAGGGGTCCATTTTATTTCGTTATCTTTCTTGAGCATCTATGTGATATGTCGGACTATCTCAGCATAATTTGGGATAAACATTCTTAGGAAGTTTATTCTCCCCAAGAATACCTGGATTTCCTTTTTATTCCGTGGGAGTGAAATGCCATTGATCACTTCTACCCTTTTCGGGTCAATTTTTACCCCCTCCTTAGTCACTATGTGTCCCAGTAGCTTCCCTTCCTCCAAAGCAATGAACATGGACTTTTGAGGGTTCAATGACAGATCGTACCTGTGACACTTCTCAAAGGTGCGACGAAGATGTTCGATGTGCTCAAAATCACTTTTTGAGAACACAATGATATCGTCCAGATAAATCACTACGAATTTATCTTATTCCCCTACAAAAGCAATATCCATTGCTCGTTGAAAGGTGACACCCGCATTGATCAAAACGAAGGGCATTCGAGAGTACATGAAAGTCCCCCATGCTGTGGTGAACTTTGTTTTCTTCTGATCCTCGGGGAGAATTGCCACCTGATTATATCCAAAGAAACCGTCCATCATGGACATCCAGGAGGATCCTACCACCTTCTGTCAACTGTGGTCCATCTTAGGGAGGGGGTAATTGTCTTTGAGGGAAGACCTATTTAGATTTCGAAAGTCCACACATAATCTTATTTCTCTGTTCTTCTTTCGAACCGAAACCAAGTTGGCCACCCACTCTGAATATCTCAGGGGGACTATAATTTTAGCCCGCAACAGCTTCTTGATCTCTTTCTCAATTGTTGGAAGCAGCAATGGATTGATCTGCCTCAGTTTCTGCTTATGGGGCTTGGCGTCTCCTTTGAGAGGAATCTTGTGTTGTATGACCTCCACGTCAAAAGTCTTCAGATCTTAATACGACCAGGCGAAGACATCTTTATATTCTTGGAATAACCGAATATATTTGTCTTGATATTCCTTAGGAACTCCCCTAGAAAACTTTACTACCTTCAGGTCTTCCTCCATCCCGATGTTTATATCATTCACCTAATCATCCTGTGTCATCTTACCGGGGCTAAATGGGATATCATTTTGACACAAATTAAATAACTCAGAAACATATTGCAGAAAACATAGACACAAAACCTAGACAAAACATTGGCGGAAAAGGCAGAAGCCTCATGGCTTCCTCATGTAATCTCACTTATTAAAAGAATTTAATTTACAATTTAAATAGATGAGAGAATATAGTCCGTGCTATCTTAGACTCTTTTGGTTGAGATAATTTCTCACCAAAAACCCACCAAGATAGGAGTTCCTAAACAGACTCCAATATTTGAGGAACAACCCAACAACCTAAGAATTAGGCACATATTCCTAACTAGGAATATTTAATTAATTTATTTATTATTTTGGATTTATTATTGTTATTTTAGAGAGGCTAACATTCCCCCCTTCAATGACAAATCCAAAATAAGAACGAGGAACCATCTTCCAAGTTCTCATGTTGATCCTCAAAAAAACATTGCCTGAAAAACCGCCAAAGCTGGATGCTGAAAAACTGCAATCTGAAGAGACCATGAGTCAGCTGTATGTCTGATTCATGTCTTAATTTCGCTTGAAAACTCCATCAAGTGCCAAGTTGCAAAAGGATCTATCTGTCCTTTGCATAAAATCAACATCCTTTGTCCACTGACAAAATTTGTTCAAAGCCCACTGGCTGATGATGTCAAAAACAACTCACTGTTGCTTTTGCTGTGCTAAAAACTGTTCACTGCTTCTTTGCTGTTGACTGCCCACTGGAAAATTTGTTGATGCCCACTGGAAAATTTTTTGATGATGCCCACTGGCTATTGAAGATGCCCATTGGTTGCTTTTGTTGGTTTTGTCGAGACTTTCAGTCTGACAACCACTGTCAATCTCATTGACATTTTCCCCCCTTTGTCAACTGAAAGGAGAGACACTTCTCTGGGAAAGTATTCCTGGACTCCCCCCCTTCAGGTGCAGGAGTTTACACTGGTGTACTCCCCCGTTCAACTGTATGAGAGTACCATCATCTTTTCACTGTTGGCTGCACTATGTGTGATTGGATTCGATTGTAGAACTGAAGCAATCTTTTAACTGTGGATGACCATTCCCAAGGGTCGATCCATTCATAATGTATCTTCAATCTGGCTGATTTGTGTTGATTGCGACATTTTTCTGAGGAATGATTGGACTTGCCACAATGGTGACAGGGATGGAGATCAAAACACTGATCTTCCATATGACCGGTTCTTTGACAATAAGAACATCTCGGTTGGACTTCAACTTCAGGTTGTGTGGAATCTTGTTTTTCTGCAACTTTGGGTTGCATGCATTGCTGGTTGTCTGCAACTGTCTCTGAATGTGCTGAGGGGATCTGTTCAAGAAATCCCGCACTGAAGAACTGAATGGGCTTGGAATAATCGGGAATATGTAAGTTGGTGTCATCTTGGACATATCCTAAGCCTCGTCGATTCTTGTTATTCTGAATTTCTTCCCAGGGCTTGATGATGGGCTTGGAAGAAATTGGATCTGGAACAACTTCGACACTTGAAGTTGTTTGAAGGAATGACTTATCATCTGGATGGTTCAAAGCCTTGAAAGTATCGCTCTTTTCTTGCAATTCAATCCTTTGAAGTTGGGACTTGAGTTGAAGAAACTCAATGGTGTCATGTGTTTGTTGTAGATGCTGTGAAATATCAGCAAGAGTGCCTTTGCTGACGTGCACCATGTCTTCATCGCTTGAGATGATCAAACTGTGAAGAATGTTTAACAACTGAATATGTTGCGTCATCTGAACTTGCGCACTTGAAAACAGGCTCTCTTGTTGGAGATGTCGTACTTTGAACTGTTTCACTTGAATGTCAGGCTCGCTTGAATGTGGCTTGAATGGCACGCTCGCTTGATTTGTTGCTGATTGCACTTGCTGGAGTCGTAGAATTGTCTTGCTGAAACTTTGGAATTCACGCTCGCTTGATGACGATTGCGTGTGCTTGAACGCTTCACTTGACTTGCTTGAGAATTTTACGCTCACTTCAATGAATAGCCACGCTCACTTGATGTCGATCTCAACTTGCTTGATTGTTTTAACTTGTTTGATGATTACTGCAATAAACTTCACTCTGGCTTGCTTGATGGTTTGATCTTTGTACTGTCTTGACGCAAGTTGCTTGAAATCATGCTTGCTTGGAGATGTAAACTTGTTGCTTGTTTGAAAAAACTCATGCACTCAATTGATTTTGTGTAAAAGAAGGGTGTCGAACACTGTCGACAATGCACCCAAGAAAGCTTACAATGATTCACTTTAAAATAATGAATTCACTTGTTCTTTTAAAAATTCATTGACAATGAATTTTTAATGATTCACTTAAATCAATGAATTTGATTACAAGTTCTTTAAATGGATTTGCAAGAACGTTGATGAAGACTTTGCTGTGAAAATCATTAACTTGACTAAGTGAATTTGTTGTTTGATGTAGAATGCTGATGTAGACTGTCTTCAATTATATGTTGTAGTGTTGATCTTGCAGCTATGTGTTGTGCTTGCTGATGTATGCGATATTAAATGAAATCATTGATGTGTCACAACTAGACACAAATCAAAAACAACAACATAAAGCCATAAAAAACATGCGCCATCAAACACACATGGTGTACCTAAGATCCCCTTATTCAATTTCGGGCGGATCTAGGACACATCAACACCAAAAAAAATGATATCTTTATTAATCACTGAGTACATCTGAAGCAATGATAATGCCAAGTTGACAACCCTTTGAAACAACTCACCTTCAAAATTTGAATGGATAGTGACACGATCCCTCTCAAAGTAAGACAATACTTTGAATTACAACAATGGCTTTTCCTTATTACTCCAAATACAAATGGAAACTCTCTTGAGCTCTCCAAATTACAAAATACAACTTATCACTCCAAGGATTTTAAAACATCCCCCTCATTACTCCAAAAATTACAAAAGGAAACACTCCTTATTTCTTCAATTACAAAGAGAGTCACAATTTCACTCTACTACCCTTTTCAATTTTCCATAAAAAAACATTTTAATGGAAATCACTTTAGAAAAGTGAATTGTTTTCAATTTTTTTTTTTTTTAAAGCACACTCCACCTTCAACGTTTCACCTTTTTAATGCATGAAAAACAAAAATGTATGCATACAATTCATTTTATGCATAAATACCATTTCATATGATGTATTTGCAAAAGATTCTCCATGATATACTTTGTATGCATGCCTCACTGCATTGGGTATCACGCACAGTGCTGACTCGTCCTATTGTGCTCCACGTGAAAGCTTTATACCATGTCAGGTAGCGACCCTTGTGCTCTCACGGGCATGTAGGCAATATATTCATCGCTACCACATTGCAACGTTGTTTTAAAGCTTTCCCTGAAAATTAAAAGACTAGTGCATATTGATGCATTGTTAAACTAGAGGACGTGCATAAACTTTGGAAGCATCTTTCAATGCAATGACAAAGCGCTCAAACCTATGCTTCAGACAATCTTCCCAATACCAAAATAGAAGAAGTGAATTTGCATCCTTTGTTTCCGATAGAACATGGAGAGATTGCTTGCCAAAATACTTCAGTTTCCTATCTAGCAGCAAACATTAGTAATGCAGATAGAATCCTTGAATCAATTTCGGCAGCAGCTTCAGATAAGGAATCTTGCTTTTTGTTTTATTCCGAAATATTCTTCCATTTATCCTTAGAGTCTTTCAAACTCTTTGCATCTTTTCCCGCTTCATCATCCGTGGAAATCAGCACCTTGAATAGTGCAAAGTATATGTCAACTAGACATCTTGCCAGCTTTGGTCCATCACCGTGTATCAATGGAAGCAGAATCGTGTATCAAATCGATGGAAGCAGAATCGTGTATCAAATCGATGAATTTTTGCAAATCAATAATCGCTACCAGCTTGTTTTCTCCACGGCCTGCAGCAAATATCATGAGTTTTTACTTCAATTCAGGAGTTTTACTTCGATGCAGCTTGTCTTCTCTACCAGCAGGAGAAGCGAGCAGAAGCGATGCCACAAAACGCTGAATCGATGCCACAAATATTCAAATCGAATTATGAAGTTTATGAAACGCTGGCTGGCTTTTCAATTAAACGCTGCTTTCAATTAAACACTGGCTTCAATTAAATGGAAATGTTGTCACACGCAGGGAAATGTCTAATACAACTAAACGCTATCACACTGGCTTTTTTCGCTGCAAACAAATGTTGTTCCAATTGATTGACGTTACAATTTTGAGGAGCACTTTGAACATTATTTTGAATTAGTGAGCAGTTCAACTCTTCTCGGCCCTTTACCATAAAAAAGGATGAAGCAGATAGAAATACAATTCACATAGGACATGGTAGGACATCACAGCTTCTCTAGGAAATCTCACAACCCAAGATTCAACAACTCTCCTCTCGACAAAGACCTTGACAATCACCAAGAATTCCCTCTCATCGTCGGCTTAACGCTCAGCTCTTTGATGGTTTTCAACTCTCAAGATTCTTCTCTCCAGGTTCATTCTTCAGGCACACCCGAACAATGCTCTCCAAACTCCGTTCTTCACATTTCGGCTCTCTGTTGCTCCAAGTGACAAACCGATTCTCAACTCTCGCAAATTGCAGAGTTTATCCTCCACATACGCAGTCACACGCACATGCACGTCTCTCCATGTCAAATAGGCATGTCAAATTACTCAATGGTCCACAGCGGAACCTAGGTCACGCAAAAATGCAAAATCGAAAATATACAACGCTCTTCTCTATACAGCGCTCTTCCTCAAAATGCAAAATCGAAAATATACAGCGCTCTTCTTTATACAACGCTCTTCCTCTTAAATTATACAGCACTCTTCTTTATTTTTGTTTTTATTCACTCAAACAATTTGAAAAAGTCACACAGATTTGCATTTGCTGCTTTAAAAAAATGATTTTAGAATTTGCAGATCTAAAATCAATAAAAAAAATTTGCAAATTTCATACCAATCTTTTGCTGATCACTTCAACGGAGTTGAGTTTTCCACGACCTGATAGAGCTGGAATCTCCTCCTCACAGCGTTACCGTGGCTCTGATACCACATGATACAAATTAAATAACTCAGAAACATATTGCAGAAAACATAGACACAAAACCTAAACAAAACATTGGCGGAAAAGACAGAAGCCTCATGGCTTCCTCATGTAATCTCACTTATTAAAAGAATTTAATTTACAATTTAAATAGATGAGAGAAGATAGTCCGTGCTATCTTAGACTCTTTTGGTTGAGATAATTTCTCACCAAAAACCCACCAAGATAGGAGTTCCTAAACAGACTCCAATATTTGAGGAACAACCCAACAACCTAAGAATTAGGCACATATTCCTAACTAGGAATATTTAATTTATTTATTTATTATTTTGGATTTATTATTGTTATTTTATAGAGGCTAACCCATTTTTGTCGAATAGCCTTTCCAAGGGCACGAGGCCTCTGGGAATGACATTCCCTTTTAGTTGCAGCACGCGATGTTCGGCTAAGGTCTCCTCCCACTTAGTATGTGGCTGTTGATCGGACTCTTCGTCCATTGCATCTATCACCAGATTAGAGAAATCATCAACCGTCTCTATGAAACTCTTAACTTGTTCTTCGTCCTCGAAGACCTGCCAATGTTTCACATTATCTGGGATGGAAGGGCGATACCGTACCTCAACATCATACCTAAGCAGAGGATTCTGCAGCGGGCGGAAATTGCTAGCTGCTACAACGATCGAATCGGCCATCTGGTTTTTATCTCTCGACATAAACTGTATATTAAAATCCAAGAAGAAATTCTCCACCATGTCCCATATCTCATTTCTATAAGCTTTGAGCTGTGGATGCTTAGCCTGGCACTAATTTCTGACTTGCCTTACTATCAGTTCTGAGTCCCCGTAAACTGTCAGACTCTGGATATTCATATTCTTTGCTGTCTGCAATCCCAGGAGTAGCGCTTCGTATTCGACCACGTTGTTAGTGGCTTCGTACTCCATCTTGAACGAGAGAGGGACCAAATGTCCTTTGGGCGAGATCAAGAGCACCCTGGCTTTATTCCCTTCTCTCAAATTGGCCCTGTCAAAATGCAGAGTCCACATCTCATCCTCCTCTTTGCTCATGGGTTCATTCTGTTTAAGAGGGCAGACTACTGCCTCCTGCAAGAAATCTTCGTCTTCTTCAAACATAAGGCAAGCAAATTCACCCTCTTTACCATATACTGGGGAGTTCACCGAGCCATCAGTTTTAGTAACCATATTTACAAACCTAGACCCGGGATAGCCTTCTTTCCTCTCCCCCGAATACTGGGATAGTAGCATAAGTGAGATCGAGTTTAAAGGATCCACCAACCTTTGAACCCCACAATCTAGACAACAACATCCCAAAATGAGCTGCAATATCAGCCACCACGATATCCATCACCACACTCTTGGCTGGGATTTGGGTCAAATTTACCACCAAGTCCTTTATCATGCCTAGGCACTTAACCCTCTTGGAGTCAAACTAATACAAATCTTTATATGGACGGGTGATTTGCAGACCTAACTGCTCCATGACCGACAATGGCAATAAGTTATGGGAAGCCCCGGAATCTAACATGCAGTTATGTAGCAACAGATCGTGAATGACCAGAGATACATAGAATGGGGGGGTTGCTGAGTCCAACTCTTCTACATGAGGGCCGAAGACTACCATGGGCCTCTCTTCCTAGAGATTGAGGTTGTCAGGGAGAGGAACAACTCCATGAGGGAGCATGAATTGGGATACTTGAGCTTTATACGAAGGTTGTTTTAAAAGTTCAACTAGGGGAATAGGAATTTTAACCTTTTCTAACTCTTTCTGGAGGTTGAAGATTGCAGGATTGTTTTCTGTAATAATCTCTTTTGTTGCTCCTTAGGAGGGATGGGTGAGTTTGAGACCACAGTAGGAACCTTATGATTTACAAGGGGATCAGGGACTGATCTTGTGGAGGAAGAGGCAGTGGATTTTTGGTGGGTGGGCTCCTTTATGGGATTTTCCCTCTTGCTAATAGAATCTTGCGGGGTCGGCTCTTTTGGTGTGGTTCCTCCCTCTTGTTCTTGCACACAGGTTCTCTTTCTAGAAGACTTGAGATCATACTTCTTATGCAGCTGGGCTTGCATGAAGTCTACAAATTGTCTGCAATAGTCATCAATATTTGGATCTTCTAGGGACACTTCCTTCTTCCCTTGCTCCTCTTGCAAGGTAAGCTCTGTCTCTTCGTCTTCTAAATAAGCAAGAAACTAATCCTCCTAACAGTCAGGAACTTCCTCAGCTTGTCCTTCCATTTGTCCTTCCAAATATAAAGGAGGCTGGATGTGATCCTGCTACTCCTTTCTATCCCACTGTAATATTTGCAGTGGAGGTTTCTGGTACTGTGGATTGAAACCTTGGTTAGGGGCCATCTGGTTTGGTCGATAAACAAAATTTTTAGTTTCCAACTCAAGCTTCACCAGCTTTTTGGAAAGGTTTTTGATCATCTTGTTCATCTCTTCAATCCTACTCTCTGATGCTTCTCTTTCTTGATTAGAGGAAGAGGCTTCCTCCTTACCTCTTCTCTTGGAATCATGCTCTATTCTTCCTTTGGATTTTCCGGTACAGGCGAAGTTTGCTTCTACCTCTAGAACATCCGCCTAGATCTGATCCAAGGAAGCAGACTTTCTTTCTCTCAAAGTGAATCCAAACTCGGACTCAAATGCTCCAGCAAAAACTACTTTGGCTGCTGCTTGAGGAGGTTTTATTTTAGTAGGCAGATTGTTGTATAGTTTGTTGAATCTTTTTATAAACTCGGTTACATCTTCATTGTGTTTTTTCTTCAAGGCATTGAACTCTGTGAGGATATAACCGTGATCCCTCTTTTCTCCCCATTTTTTATTAAAAGCATTTTCCATTTCCTCCCAAGTAGTGAACGAATTGTTAGCAAGAGATTTAAACCACTTTCAGGCTTCTCCATCCAAGAACTGGACGAAAAGCCTCAACACTACGTCCAAATGTTCCTGTTATGGATATTTTATTAAATATTAGTTAGATATAGTTATCTTAGGTTTTATTAAGTGAAAGGGCATGATCAAAGATCATGCCTCTTCACCAAGGGACACCATGAGGCTATATTTAAAGCCTCGGTGATTCCCCATTGTAATCATCTCTCATATTTTATCAATAATAATATATACTTATAAAGTTTACCAGAGTTTTTACACTCCATTGGTATCAGAGCCATCGCTCTTTGGGATCTGTGTGATCACCCAAAATTAAGGAATTACAAAAAAATTCCAGAATTGCAGATTTTTTTTAAAAACCAAGTGCTTGTGGGCAGCAACATTTGTTTTTAAAAAAAGAAGGAAGAAATATATATATATATATATATATATATATTAATAAAATAAAGAGAGAAGGAAAGTCAACATAAAGGGAAAAATAAATTAAAAAGAAAAAGAAAAACGAAAAAGAAAAAAGAGATATATAAAGAAGCACATATACGTACATGTGAAGAGAAAGTAAAATTAAAAAGGAAGAGTAATTGCTCGTGGTTTTTGGGCCCATGGTATTAAAACCCATTTTCTCTTTTCAAAACAACGTGCCTTTTCAAAACAAAGTGACTTTTCAAAACAACGTGACTTTTAAAAGTTAATAATTTTTTCCCCATAATTATATATATATATATATATATATATATATATATAATTCAAATAATAAAATAATAATAATTATTATTATTATTATTATTATTTAAAAATATATATATATAGTTATTATTATTATTATTTCAAAAAAAAATTAATTTAATTAATTAATTAATTAATTTTTTTTTTAAAAGGGAAAAACTGGCAGAAAAATATTCCCCACCTCATACACGTTCAATGTCTTCATCGATGTCAATGGCCGAATTCCAGAAGAAATTGGTGGATCTCGAGAAACAAATCAATATTAATTTCGAAGAATTCGGAAAAAGATTAGTCAATCTTGAAGGTACAGTTCCAGGACACTCCAATGACATCAAAAAGGTTCATAATACGACAAATCGAATAGAAAGACAAATGTGGCTAAATCATCACGAGGCCACAGAAAAGCATAGTGAAGCAATGAACAAGATGACAGAGCATGGCGAAGCAATGAACAAGATGACAGAACTCTTCAATAAGCTAAATGATAAGATAGATAAGTTAAGTCAAACACAATCCCCAATATTTCCTAACATGGAACAAAATCAACAAAAAAATTCCGCAGATTCAGGGAACTCAGAAGAGCATCAGGAAAAAACCGATTCCCCACGTCATCAAGAAGATAGTAATGCAGATTTTCAAAATAAGCAACTCTGGAATGCATTTGCTAATCAATATCCCCTTCTTGTTCCACCAGTAGCATATCAGCAAAAAGCCAAAATTGAGCTACCCAAGTTTGATGGTAATGAAAAAAATAGCGTTGCATGGCTTAATAAAGCGAAAGAATATTTTGAGATTTATGACATTACTAGTGACGACGAAAAAATTAAGCATGCTTCCATGAAAATGGAAGGAGAAGCATATAATTGGTATATGCGGTGGAAAAAGATGATGCTTGCTATCAGTTGGAGGAAATTTAAGGATGCATTCTTCAAAATGTTTCAAGGCATAAAAGAAGAAAAGTTCTTTTCAACGTTTATCAAATTATGCCAAAAAGGAGATGTGGATGAGTACACTCGAGAATGGGAGACCTTGGCAACACGAGTACCAGTATTGTCAGAATCTCGTTTAATTTAGTCTTACATCTCAGGACTTAAAATCCATATACAAGAAGAGCTCGAACTGCATGAAATTACATCCGTAGAAGTAGCAAGGCAAAAAGCAAAAGCTGCTGAAAAGAAATTTGAAAGGTTATCAAAACCAGAAAAAGTATATTCGAGACAAAGATTTCCTCAATCTGAAAATATAGATGACACAAAATATGTCCCACTCCATCTTCGTGAAGAAGAAAAAAATAGTGTGGAAAAACAAAGAATGAGAGAGGGCAAGTGCAAGCGTTGCGGTGAAAACTGGGACCCTAAGCACATATGTGCTAATGGAAAAGCGAAAAATCTATACAGTTGTGAAGCAACTAATGACGCTAACAATAATGATTTATATATAGAAGGATTAGAAGACAACTTAGAGTTCTCTCCAGGAATGGATGGCGAAACTATTCTGCAAGTGTCATTATCAGCTATGATAGGCATATCACAACCTCAAACCCTAAGGTTAAGAGGAAATATCAAGAACAACAACGTAATGGTTTTCGTCGACACTGGCAGTACCCACAATTTTCTAGATTCAACCATGGCAAAAAGACTTAACATATTTACCTTCCCCATGCCTAATATGAAGGTAATGGTGGCCGATGGTAAGAAGATTGAGAAAGTAGGGAAATGCCATAAGGTCAAACTAAAGATAAAAAACTTTCATTTAAAATCTCCATTCTACACCGTTCCATTACGAGGAGTAGATGTGGTCTTAGGAATTCAATGGCTACAAACTTTAGGTACTTATTCTGCCAACCATCAGAAGCAGTTTATAAGTTTTAAGTGGAAAGGGCAGAAACACAGGTTGTATGGATTCCAAGCCCCAGAAGATCAAGTCGTATCTTCCTCTCTGATGACGAAGATGATTCAAACAGGAGCGCCAACATCTACAGTACAATGTCATAAGTTAGAAATGTTATCTTCAAAAGGGAGCCACGAAGAGTCACCAGAAGAACAAGGACTAGTTCCGACACACGAAAAAGTATTCCAGGATCTACCCATAAAAGTACCTCCAGATAGGAAAATCAAACATCCAATAGAAGTCAAGACAGGATCCGACCCTGTCGATATCAGATCTTTTCACTATCCACATCAACAAAAGATTGAACTCGAGAAGATGCTCCACGATATTTTTAAAATGTGGGAGGCAAGAGCTCGCCACTCGAGAAACCCAAGCATTCGTCAACGTTGTCCATCATTACGTATGCTTTGAGGACAAAGCATCTTTAAGAGAGGGGCAATGTTATGTATATTTTATTAAATATTAGTTAGATATAGTTATCTTAGGTTTTATTAAGTGAAAGGGCATGATCAAAGATCATGCCTCTTCACTAAGAGACACCATGAGGCTATATTTAAAGCCTCGGTGATTCCCCATTGTAATCATCTCTCATCTTTTATCAATAATAATATATACTTATAAATTTTACCAGAGTTTTTACACTCCAGTTCCACATTGAAATTTTCAGCGAAAGCACAAAAGTCCTCAATATGCTTCTGAGTAGAGGCACTGTCTTCCTCGGTGAACCGAGGCAAGAGCTTTAGATAATCCTAAGGCATATCATTTAAAACTTGAGGCAGGGCCAATGGGGCATATTTGTTGAGGAAACCCAGCACAGCCATGGGAGGCAGTGGATTCTGAGGAAGATTCTGATGGATGACAATAGGTATATGCTGGGAGGAGATTTGCAAGTTAACCTGAGATGAGATTTGGAGTATGGTGACTTGTTTGACTTCCTCAGCCTCCAGGGTGGGGTGCGAAGGAAGCATAGAGGGTGGGGTACTCCCCAGGCAGAATACTTAACGCGTTAGCTGCAGCACCACGCGGGTTGATACACACAACACTGAGTTTCCATTTTTTGTTTACGGCTAGGACTATTGGGGTATCTAATCCCATTTGCTCCACTAGGTTTTGTCTCTCAGTCTCAGTGTCAGTGTCAACCCAACAGAGTGCTTTTGCCATTGGTCTTCTTTCCAATCTCAATGCATTTCACCACTCCATCCTCCATCACATAGTCCCCCATCTTGCAATAAAAAATCCAAAATCCTAATAGGATCATGACCCATCAATCTATGTAATGCCATAAAGAGCCATCCTCTCCTATCTTCCCAAACCAAACCATATTTTTAGTGCCTGTCGAGTTGAATCGTATCCTGTAATATCCCTTTCGGGAATTTTCATTAAAATATCACGGAGGTTTTAACTCTATACAATTTCACCAAGAAACACAATCAAAACCCTAGAAATTTGATGGAAACAATAAACCCAAATATCATACGGCAATCTCATTAAAATATCACAATATGGCGAACAATGAGATATGCAGCAACAACAACAAAATCCAGATTTATTTTATAGAAATATGAACGGCAATACAATAGTTGGAAGCAACCCTCCAAGATAGCTATAATGCTAATGCCAACCTCCAAATTGGAAATAGGAAAACAATCACTGCAACCTTTGAATCCTGGATGGATCCACCAAGGGAAGAGATGGGTGCTCACCCACTCTCACCAAATCACCCGAGGGTTTCCATCTCGGGGCTACTACTGAAGTAGAGAACCAAGTTCTCACACCTCTCACACAAACAATTATCCAATCCAAGATGTCTCCAAATGACCCCCGCTTCTCCCTTTATAGATCTGATGGATAGATCTCAAATCCTCTAGAATCATCTTATTTTATTATTTTATTATTTTATTATTATTCTAGAACATCCTCCATTGACTCTATCAAAGTGACTTCAATTTAATTATATTTCACTTAAGTCACTTTTGACCGCTTTTCCTCTAAATATTATTTTTCCTTTAATTAAATGACTAATTAAAGTCATTTTTAATTAAGGAAAATAGTATATCACCCATGGTACTATCTCTAGCCACTATAAGTCACTTCTCAGCATCCCATCCTGAAGATCTCCTCAAAACTCCTCCAAAAAGCCCCTGTGCCCGCTGATGACACCAACGTGTATCTGTGACCTGTCTGCTCCAACTCTGGAAGTCCATCCTAACCTTGTCATAGGTGACACCAAAAAAGGAATATTACATATCTGCTTGTTACGCCAAGGCCCTAAGCTCGTTGCCCCGAGGATCCAATGATGCAACTAGCTTAGTGAATGATTCAATTTTATCTATAAAGTCCACCTAGAAATTACTACTTACAAAAAATGATACCTCTCTAGGTGGGGCCAAACTTTGTACCTACACATTAGGAGAGAACCCCTAAACAAACAAGTGCACTTTCCCGCCTTGACTTCATGATCGATTTACCCCGTAACAGTAGGGATAAAAACCAAATTGTCCCGCTTTTCTTCCCATACCTTGCACTTATGATACTACCTACATTATTTTTCGATTAGCCCACATTTCCCACACGTACTATTCCCATACCTCAACCATCTGACCCTTGATGCGATGGGATGAAGAGCGAACCAAGGGAGCGAAATGACCTAATGAACGAGAGTAGCACTATCCATATTTTCCCACCCACGATCGATGGTTCAAGTGATTGACTCTTTCTCGCTCTCTCCTCGCTATCTCTCCCTCTCTCTCTTGACCCTTTCATTGGTCCGCGTGGTTGGGCCTTTTCCACATACATTTTGAAAGGGTAAGGAACGTTAAGCAGCTCATCCCGTTATGATGGAGGAGCGAACCAAAGAACTGCCTTTTCTTGGTTCATGCTTGCAACAACCGATTGGAGAATGAGAAAAATTTGAAAGTAGGAGGTAGTCGGGCGAGGTTTCAATCAATAGGTTGGGTGGGTGGGCAGAAAGAGGTACCAAAAATATGTGCTTTGCTCTCATTAGCGAAGATGCATTTCCCCATTAGCATAGGATTGGGAGGGGGATAATCATGCTAGATCCTGGGTCAGCCGATTTCCAATAAGGACAGCATGCTACTCCCTTTTGAATTGAGTAAGACCTAAATGAATGAATGTTAGATAGAAGAATAGAATAGAATAAAATAGAGCAGTGGGTTCCCCTCTCCATATTGAAAGGTTAGTTGAACTTCGATCCCTCTATTGATTAAAGGTTTCTAGTACTTGAATTGCCATGTTGCACAGTGTATATGATGAGGGAAACACTTAACCTTTTCGTGGGAATGATTGGTTCTCAAGGGTTTTCCAATCCCCCGGGTTATATCTCATCGTCCCCACCTTATTTAGATTGATGAGTAAGTCGAGCGGAAACCTTCCATTCATAGAAGCAACACCTATCAGCGGGTCATTGAAACCATAATTCTTGCCTACAAGATTCAACAGACAATATATTTTTTGTTTGTTTGGTAAACCTATATTTTATTTCAGAATTTCACCTATATTTCCTTCTTTCTTTAAGTAAGGGGGATTTCTTTAAGGCAGGGGTATAATTCACATATGTTCTGTGCGGTTATCCCTTTCCCCGAACAGAGAAATATAGATGGTAGAATTCATTCCCATTTCTGGGAAAGACAACGACAATGATTTTTCTAGGCGAGTGGATGTGGGACAAATGGTACAAACAGATGGTAAGAACAAGAGAGAGTAAGAGGGCGATCATTATTCATTCGGGGAATCTTTCATACAGGATCAAATACCACTTACTTTTGGTTGGAAAGTCTATCTATTATATTAGTTCCAGCGATATAGTTCTACAACACCATGAATGGGATGGTGGTTTTTTGAGTGGTTCCCGGCCGGGGCTGGGCGGGAAAGAAAGAGAGTGATTCCAATTCATCATTATGGTTTCCCGCTTGCTTCCCCGTTCAACATTTTTGGGGATGGAAGGCCAAACGCTTGTTCCACTGTATGTTTGTATTAACCTTTTGGAACACGTTTGACAAACGTTATCTCGAGCAGGTGATGACCTAACTTACACAGCCTCCCTGTCACCTTCGCTATGTTCAGCTCAGGCTTTGAGGGGAAGAAATCGATCTCTCAAAATGGCATAATTACATATATAATAGCAACATTGTCTGCTAAAGTGTAATTAGGGAAAGATAGTTATATGGGCGCGGGGATAGGGGGTTAACAATTAGAAGGTCATCATATTAGGGAAAGATTTGTCCAATGGATATTTTATCGACATTGAAATGTGCACTTGCTCTTATTAGATGATGTTGTCTTCGCGCTTCGATTGTGAAAATGAGTACTTGTGCTTAATCGCCCGGTATTAGTGCTTAATGCTAAAGGAGTTGATTGGCCCGAGGACCTTAGTTATGAGGAAGAACCTCTTGATTCTTATTGGAGTATTAATGGGGGGAATAACCTCAACCCGTAGAAAGCAGACACCCAAACACTACCAAAATGGATTCTTCCTACAATAGCCCACACTTTTCTTAGTGAATATCTTTCCTTAAAGCCCCTGGGCTGAGATCTAGGCTTTTTAGTTTAGATTTCATGTACTTCTTTGAATCTAAAGTATCTGATTAGCATCTTAGATGTAGGCTTTTTAGTTAAGATAGGAGCTCATGATTGACTAGTTTTAATAAAGAGAAACACCAAATGTGTGTCCTAGAGGATTGATTTGCTAAAGAGTAGAAAAAGAGATCTAAAATAAGGAGTTGCCTCCTGAACCTAAGAAAGAGTAGTTCCCTATCTGCCTTAGTTTACTTAAGGGAAATATTACTCTTTTTAATAGAATCGCTTATTCTTTGCTTACCCTTCCTACTTAAGCTCTTAAGTTCATAAGGGTAAACCTACAAATGAAGAAGGGTTACCAATTAAGCTAGGCTCAGCTACCTTTCAGTATAATCTTAACCTGGACCTACCTCTAAGGTAAACATATCCCAATTTCCAGGAAGCAACATAAGGTCAGCATATACCTAATGGCAAGAAGCACCTTGCTCATTGGCAGGAACATGCTTCCCCTCGTGCTTCAGCTCTGACCCAACCTTTCCTACTCATGGAAAGACCTAGTTCTCTATAGGAACTTTAAGACTTATTGATAGGAAATCTAACACTAATTAAAAGACTTACTCTTTGCAATTATCCTAGAAGGACCCCCCAAGCGTGGGTGAAGAGACAAACCCCTTCCCCAGTCATACGTTGGGAAAGCTCTCCTCTTCGACTGCTCTAGTATCTCTTCCTTATTTTAAGGTCTGGTTTAAGGGAAATATTGCCTCCCTCCAATGAGGTCTCGTATAGATGAAGAGATAGACCCCATATACACAGCCTTTGCCCACTACTAGCCCACTGCTAAAGGACAGATAGATACCTTGTATCAGCCTTAAAGGACTTGTTTAGCTGAAAGTATAGCCTATATAGTTCCCTAGAACACTAGTACTTACCCTCCTTACTGCCCGAATCACAGAACTAAAGGAACGCTTTGCTCTACTATTAGCTTTACTCATTTACCTATAAGGAAAGCATCATCTTACCTTATTGGGAAATCTTTTACCTAGATATGCGGTCCCTATTAAACCATTCCTATTCAACAAATCCATGAGATAGTTCCTAATATAAGGCATTACTTTGTGGGACACCTTAAAATAAATCGACTAGATAGTTCATTGATGGGACTATTGCCTTACTAATATAAGGCATTACTTTGGTTTCCCCTTACAGTTCTCTCTGCCCCTGCCTTATTTAGGTTGAGGAAGAATATAGACAACTCTACGAAAGGAAGAGTTATCTCAGCTCTTCCTTCCTAATTTAGTTCGAGGAAAAGGCCATACTATTCCCTTAAAAGTAAGAAAAGTAAGGGCAGCCTAAGCCCAGGCAGAGGAATAAGTTACCCTTGCTTCGCTAGGCTTCGTTCGGTGCAAGTCTCAGGCCTGTGCAATATGGAGTAGAGAGAGAGCTTGGCCCAAACCACTTAGATCACTCACATCTCCTGTTCTATTCATTGCTTCATTCATTCATTAAACCCATCATTTTGTTTGATAGATTGATTGAGTTATGTTATCTAGATTACGAGCTAGATCTCTATATGAAACAATTGATATCGAGCGCCCTCCCTACTCTACTCTCTTTTGGGAGGACCCCTACTCCTCTGCCTGCCATTCGTATAATTCTGTAACGTCACTCTTCTCCCTCCTTCAGAATCGTTAAGGAAAGAAGAAAGAAAAGAGATGTGCTCGCTCGAGTATAGTAGAGTTCTTGTGTCAGTCATTTCCTACTTGAGTGGATAGAAGATTGCCATCTCTCTTTCGCACGATTTCCATTCTTTAACGAACGCGCTAGTACCATGAGCTTCACGACAGTCTCACCTAGTACTTTTCGGGGCTTATGTAATTTCTGCCTTTGGATCTGCGCTTGATTCGGTTTGTTCCAATGACATTCTCGATTGAGACCTTCCTTTTGGTGCTCTGTGAAGGGGTTGCTCCAACTACAATATCGGAACTGAATCTTTCGATTGGTTAAGGCTGACACCTTTCCATTGTGGTTGGGCTAAGGGGTGTTGTACATTAAACTAAGGTGCTTTGCTCTGAGTCGTGGTATACTTCCGTGTACAGGATCGGATCATGCCTTTCTGGTGTGTGGTTGAACGCACGCCTACTACTCTGGCCTAAGGTGGGTTGGTGGTTCTACATGATTGTAACTAAGGTTCCTTTCTGGTGAAGTATGACAAGCTAACAAACATTTCATTTCAGTGTGAATGTGAACGCGGATGTATGCATGTGTGTTTAAGCACCAGCCTTTATGGATGGATCTCCGTGTTACCACATACATAGTCTGACAAGGGAATCTATCCCCAAGGTCAGATCAGACCACCTTACTCACCTCGAAAGAAAGCAAAGAAAAGTCTATTTATATAAAGTCACTACAGACTATCTTTCCTTAAGACATCACCAATCTCCGCCACGCACTTGTATATGCATATCAATATGGTGGGGAATGCTTTATATCTTACCCAAGTTGGCTAGCCCAAAGTGAGCGAGTAAAAGCAATCCCCTGGTAGAATGAGGAAAGGCATAGCAAATAGGGCCCATCGGCTTATTGAGGGCTACCTAGCTTGCTCGAAGGGAGTCATTTCTGGGTAGTGGAAGGTGGTCTACCTACCTGGGTTTGCAGTGGAAGGCGGTCTGCCTACCTGGGTCTGCAATGGGAGGTGGCCTCCCCTAGCAAAGAGTCTCACACGTGCTCCACCTACCGTTACTCACTTATTGGCAGGCAGAGTGAGGTTTCAATGAAACAACCTGCTTCACACCGAACCAAATGGATGGAAAGACAACTTATCATTCGAGAGTTCTTCTTTCTTATCGATCCATAACTCCCTTACCAGAGCGCTTATCAAGTGGTTCTATTCCTGACATAGTTAGCAGGTAGCGACTGCATAGCAGGCGAGCTCCTTCCTTCATAGCAGGGGGAAATACTAGGGTTGGTTACGCCCTTTTGCAAGTCACTTCGTCTTTTGAGGGGCGAGAGAGAGATAGATAGATAGATAGCAATAGGGGTGTTGCTAAGGGTTTCTTTATATTTTATTTCATGCTGTTGATCTCTCTCTCGTAATCAATATTGTATGTAATATTGAGTCCGCGTAAGGTGTTCAACGTAAGGCTTCATATGTATGCAACACACCTGGTTCAGAGAGAGCATGAATTTCCCTTCGGAATGTGTACAAAACGAATTAATACCATAACCAAACCCTCGTTGATCCATTTAGATAGAGGAAAGGTGTCTTATTAATGATATAACAACAAGCTTACCGCCGACAAGCCAGGCACACCCCATCGTGAAAGTTGTCGACCCCATCACATCATTCATGGCCGATACAAGTCCATTTCCAAATGCCATCCATGGTTTGCTTTGTTTGCTACGCTACCTTGGTCCTTAAGTAAATCTCTTCCTTTGGGGGATTGATAGCAGGCCTTTTATGCAATCACTAACTAACTGAAAGAAGCCCGAAGCCTGGTATTCTAACCATTAAAGGATGTCCCTAAAAGAATCTATTGGGAGGGTTCATGCACCTATGGAAAAAATACGCTTAACGTATCCTTTAAAGCCCGAGGCCTTATGCCACTAACTAAGATATATTCTCCTGTCCCTAGCGTCATGCACGATTGTGACAGTGCCTGCCCCTATGTGAATAATTCTAATCTTGTATGCATGCACACGAAGGACATCAAAAAAAGGTCTATATAAAGGGGGTCGAGGGTGCTTTGTGGAGTTTAGGAAGTCCCCCTCGCTATTAATGTGGGAGGTTGTCTGTGACAGTATGAGTTGGTTTCTATGGGAGCCGGCTTTGGGTTGAAAAGAAAAGAAGTTATTGTTTCGTTTCCTTGGCTTTGGGAGTGCTTACAATGTCAAGGGGGGCATACTATTGAGCGAAGCGAGTGCCCCTCGACGTGAATGTAATGTGGGAGGGTTCCTTTCCCAAAGTAAGTGCCTTAAGAATATATCTTGCTGGCCCTTAGCCAGGTATGATAACAATGACAAGATGACCCTTTACAAGTGCATGTATTTTCATAATGAAGTTTCCTTGGCCTTCAAAAGATATATTCGTGTCCCTTAGGGAAGCAAGGTATGCTAACAATGAAAGGAAGTCCCTTTATCCATTCGTTGGGAGAGCGCAAGTAATTGGGTATATGCTTCCAACCTACGGTAGGTTCATGGTCGTGTCCCTTGAAGAATATCTTGTGCTTGCTTTGGTGAGCAGGGATGGCTCACCTGACAACTCATTCTTCTTCCTTCCAGAAGCACCTTCCTTATTGAAATCGGGATCGGTTGGTTCCTCCTCTTAATAATTGGACTTCATACACCTTGGTCGAGACTGTAAGAGCATACTCGGGTAATTGGTAATCTTATGAGTAACACCGAAACCAGACCTTTCGGACCACACTCGGATAATTTCTTACTAATGTGATTGGGGAAATATCAGAACGAGACCTACCGGATTATAGCCAGGTTACGAGAACACACCATGCAGGTAGGAACACATTTCATAAATACTTATGATGATACTTCCTTGATACCTCCAGGTGAAGAGAAGCTGCTTCTTATTCTTTTCTTTTCACGAGTGGGAACAAAACCTCTGGTGCCAGCCCATGCCTCTTTAGTTTCTCTTTCCTCATTAGTCTAGCTAATAAAGTAAGATATGTGATTTCCTATGAGCTTTTAGATGATTCCTCTATATTATTCATAAGGTAGGGGAATCCCTTATGCAGTCTAGTTTTCACCTTTAGTTGGAGGGGCTTTTCCTCGAACTCATGCACCTAATCCAGACCTACAGGTGAATTCGGGTAGTGTAGTACCGATTTGATAAGTCGAGATAGATAATGAAGCTAATGAACTTAATGCTTTTTTAGCAAAGTAGGCTTTTCCTAAAACTAAAATACCGAGTGATGATCTTCGAATTCTAACGATTTCCTCGTATATGCTACATCAACGCTATGCCAACTTTGAGATAAGCTACACTAACATTACGCCAATTGTTATAGATGTTGTGCCAATCCATACACCACACTACGCCAACTTTGATACACGTTATGCTATCATTTACACCCTAATTCCTTTTATTAGTTGGTGCAGCTCTGGAGCAACCATCAAGGGAATAGCTTGGGGCAGAAACCCTAATTAATGTGACTATGTGGTGTAACTCTATAGCAACCATCAAGGGAATAAGTGGAGCAGTAATCCTGATTCATGCAATTAAGTGGTGCAGCTCCGAAGCAGCTATCAAGGGGAGATGCAATGGGATAGAACTAAAATTCTTGCTATTAGGGAGGCAGTGAGAAAGCACTTATTGGGGGAGTTGCCTTTAGAGCGAGGCGAGACCGTTAACCAACTATTTTCTTCCTCAAGTTTAGTAGGCTTCTCATGCCGAAACATTACCGACGGGTTAGGCCAGTTCATCTAATCAAATAAAATAAAATATATAACACCGAGAGATGACTTACAAAATAGATCGGTTATTCTAGCATTGATCTTAGTAGGCTATGTGATACCGTTAATAGTATCTTTCCTGCCTGTAATTGGGTGGGATTCTAACAAAGACAAGAGAGAAAGAGTGGGTTATCATTGTACGTGTTATCTTATCACCATCAATTCTAAGGGGTTTCTAACCTCCATCGCAAAGGATTGGGATTGAGATTGGACAACTGACGTAGCATCACGCACCACACCAAAAAGACGACTGGGGGTAGATTGAGATGATTGGAAAATGGGATTGGTGACTCGTTGAGGATATTTGGATTAGTTTTCTAGTCCTTCACATCTACCCAAGCACATGAAATCCATTGTAATACATTCATTCTACCCAAGCGAAATTGATTACCCATCCTAGACCATGGGTTCGCAGACAGCCCTTAAACAGCCTGGAGTAAAAGGGTAAAGGCTGGGGGGGTATTTGTTAGAGAAGGTTGAACTACCTTTCATTAAGGATAACCAAGGATGGATAGACATGGATAAATATGGATGGATAGCCATAGATATACTAGGATAGCCGAGGAGATAGCTGGGGATATAGCCATGGATGCAACGACCCTATACTTCCCCTCCTCATACAACCCACTCTTGCCTACTTCATGGATAGATCTATTTGAGGAAGGATAGAAATCAACGAGGAAGCTTGATGTAAGGGTGGATCACCCGCTTAATGACCGATCAGGGACTTGATAGTGTTAGGGAATTCAAGGTGGGAATTGGGACTTGTCGATAGGTTGAGGCGTGTTCAGGACCAATCGTAGCCAGTTATTTGTGGGCATTGCATATCATTTATAGGCAACTATTCACTAGGGCAAAAGGATACAGTATCAGAAGTAGGGATTTTCTTTCTATCCATCCACACCGGTAAAGAAAGATTACTTCAATCGGTCCTCCTGTTAAGCCTGTTGTGGCTCTCTCTTGCTTGTGGCTAGAATGTGTGGGATTGTCTATTGCCAAGAGAATATAAAGTTTCTAAAGACAAATGCGTTATATTTTCTAGTTTGGAGATCGAGATGAGATTTGGCTTTTGGAGTGCAATAAATGAAATAATTTAGTAAGAACTTGTTCCTCTAAGAAAGGGAAAGTTCATACATGAATAGAAACCCACCGCTACAAGCTTCTATGTATCCCCCTATGCAGTGAGTTGATATGTAGTGAAAAGAGAGTTCCCTGTGTCCATACTAAGGCCCAATGTAGAGGTGAGCATCCTACGTTTGCTTACATATGAGTGAGGTCTCTTATCGTCCCTGATTTCATGCCTAATCCTTTTTTTACTTTGATCAACAATTTAACCTGGCAACTTCAGAAATCAGTTTATAATGGCAAGACATGTCATAGATCCCTTGATTCAGAGTACAGTCCGATTTCATGCACAAAACTTCAATTTGTGTCTGACAGGCATAGTCGCACCTATGGACCTTCCTTTGTGCGAGTGAGGCTCAGACCTGTGTTGTAGATCAACAATGTCAGATACCCATAAATCATAAAATAGCACGTAATGTCATTTCATTCATGTCATCAACCCATATTTACTGGAGTCGTGCAACAACAAATCTGTTAGATCATAAACACATATCTATCATGATCATCAACATCATGTCATCAATCTTTCATCAAGGGCTGGACTTGAAATATCAGAGCAGCAGGCAGATGTGACAACACAATCTTATGAACCCAATAACAATACATCAAGTTAGAGAATTTAATTTCACCATATGCCATAACAACGGGTAGTGAGAGATCTAGAACAACAATCTCATAGATATACCTCTATCATCATGTTCATCAATACCATGCTTATTATGATCAATAGGATCAAGTTAGGTTATTCAGTAAACCAACACAGTGCATTCTCTCTTTCCATGAGTTTTCAACATGCTCATCACAAGCATTATCAATACCATACAAATGAGGTAAACTTCTATAAGATATTGAACATGTCTTATGCATATCAAGAGTCAAGAGTATCATTTACTTGAGTTAGAATCAAGATCTAAAAAACAATAGATGTTAGCCAAACATCAAGCAATGCCACTATATCCAAGATCAACAATCTGTAGCCTCGGAAAATCAAAAAGATCACCATGATCAAAATATTCAATACTAGGCTCACCATTTCATCATAGGAAACATAAATCCAAATCACTTTCATATGCATGCATGAGCCATTTGCGAAGGAGACATTCTCAACATACCATAGGGCTTACCTAGCCATCCAATGTTATAGTTGAAACATAAAATTAAAACAATATACCATGCATACCTTATAGTATTAAATACCTGTGCACCTTCACATAGGAAGCTTGTCACATTTTTCATCAAGTGCCTCTTTACCTCTTCCAGATCTAGCCATCTTTCCTGTATTTCAAAAGATCCTCAAGAGGGATTCACTTATTACATCTCATCAAGAAAGTTAGAATCATCCAGGTACTCAAAATATACATGTAGGAGGTATAAGCAATGATCAAAACAATAATTATAATAGTCATATTCATACAAAGAAACATAAAGAGTCAATAGTATCATTTACTTGAGTTAGAATCAGGATCTCAAAAACAATAGATGTTAGCCAAACATCAAGCTATGCCACTATATCCAAGATCAACAATAAGTAGCCTCGTAAAATCAAGAAGATCATCATGATCAAAATATTGAATACTAGGTGCACCATTTCATCATAAGAAACATAAATCCCAATCACTTTCATATGCATGCATGAGCCATTTGCAAAGGAGACATTCTCAACATACCATAAGGCTTACCTAGCCATCCAATGTTATAGTTGAAACAGAACATTAAAACAATATACCATGCACACCTTATAGTATTAAATACCTATGCACCTTCACATAGGAAGTTTGTCACATTTTTCATTAGGTGCTGCTTTACCTCTTCTAGATCTAGCCATCTTTCCTGTATTTCAAAAGATCCTCAAGAGGGATTCACTTATTACATCTCATCAAGAAAGTTAGAATCATCCAGGTACTCAAAATATACATGTAGGAGGTATAAGCAATGATCAAAACAATAATTATAATAGTCATATTCATACAAAGAAACATAAAGAGTCTAGGAGAACTTAACATCAGTGCGAGGTGATCCTCTCCCTCTTGAACCAGCCTTCAAGAGCCATCCATAGGCCTCGTAGCAGTGTTGTCTTCAATCAACCAGGTAATTTGTCAAATTGATCTCAAGTGCTTCTACGACCATGCCAGGGTTTCATACATCCAGCCATAAAACAGGGTTTCTCTCAAACCCTCACTATCAAACCCTTATGCACTAACTACCTAGGGTTTTTGTGAATTTTCGTCGATGTTCTATGCTTGATGCAACTTTACTTTATACCCGATATCAAATAGCAATCACATAAACATGAAAGTAAAATGTTGATAGAACATACCAATAGATCGACGAAAGACAAGCCAAAAATACACTTAACTTGATCAACAAAAACGTTTGTCAAATCTACACTGGAAACCCTAGAACAGTCTAAAACCATAGATGTTGTTTTTCGCACGTGTGAGTGAAGAGAAGCCTCCAAGATGATGATTGAACCAATTAGATCCAGAGAGAGAATGTGTAATGAGTGATGATGAAAAATGACCTCCAACATTGACCAATATATATCCATCAGTGAGGGTGTGTGACACATCTGTTGGGGCTTCAAGCCTATGTTACAAATTTGGCCGACCTTGCACATAAGTGGAATTAATTCAAAATAAATGTTATGCTCATCGGATCAAGATGATCTTTAGATCGATCTTGCACCTCTTTGAAAGAGGAATTCAATAAAAATATTGGCATCATCATCTGAGCATCACAACATGGAGTTTGGACCTAGTTGCCCAAAATTAGCACGCCCTCTCAACTAGGGAGAACTCCATCCACCTGTGCCATCCAAACATCGTGCGTCATCTTGTCGTAACTTGCTTTGCTGGCTTCTTTATTTCAGAAAAAAAGGGTGAGTCACAAAGGCATCACTCCCGGATGACAAAATCAGCTCAGAGGTCCAAAACCTCTATAGGACTCAGAGGAGTCACATACCAACCTGAAGTTGGTTTAACTAACCCGAAGTCAGTTGGAGGTCCGAAACCTCACTAGACTTGATCCCAGATCAAGTGGTTGGACACGTGCCATCCTAGACATAGAGAGTACGACAATATCTGATGCATCCATCGGTCTTGCTAACAGTCTCTAGCTTTTCCCACCTCATTGGCCAAGATGAGAGGTACTTCCCATGAGTTTGGGACTCCATGGGTAGGATGCATACGGGGCATAGATGAAAGAGAGGTGAACCAACTCAATATCATAACAATGGGGTAGAAGCACACCAACAAGGTTCTGCAAACCTAGCCCTGTGGTTGCTTATAGCTCCAAGAAGTTATCCCCAAATCCCCTTGGAGCTCCCAGAGCTCATCGTCTAACAGGACCGTCAGAATAGGGTCGTTCAACGATTCGAATATTCTCATGGAAGGTTAGGAACTTTGCCTTCCCCAAGGGCTTTGTGAGAATATCCGCGACTTTCTCATTAGTTCCTATATGATCGAGCCTTACAGCGCCTTGCTATACCATATCCCGGATAAAATGGTACCTGATATCAATATGCTTGGATCGATCGTGGAACATGGGATTCTCTGACAAACGAATCCCACTCTAGTTATCAAAAAGGATAATGGTGGTATCTAGCACATGCCCGAAAAAATCATTGAAGAGATTTCACAACCAAACTGCTTCACAACAGCCCATACTCGTTGCAATGTATTCGGCCTCAGCAGTGCTTAAAGCCACCGACTTTTACTTCCTGCTCATCCAAGATATCGAAGCAGACCCAAGTGTGAAGCAACATCCAGATGTGCTCTTGCTATCCACCACACTGCCAGCCCAATCGGCATCAGTATATCCATGGAGTCTCAAACTCTCGACAGTGTATCTCAGCCCATGGTTTATCATTCCCTGAAGATATCTCTTCATTGAAGGAGGTGGATCAATGGGGTCCATCGGTGCTTCAACATCAGGCATCATCTCATCCTTCGGTTCTTCCTAATTCCTAGACCTTACTTCATGATCTTCCTCAGAGCTCGGAAGATTTATCATTTTTCTGAGGGAAGCATCTTCATCAAAGGTAACATCTTGGCAAATCTCCACTTCTCTTTGACCAGGCATATAGACTCTATAAGCCTTCGAAGTTTCACTGTAGCCCACAAACATTCCCTTCTTCCCAAAAGCATCCAGCTTGCTTCTCTTCTCCTTCAGCACATAAAAATAAACAAGACAACCAAAAACTCTAAAATGAGAGACGTCAGGTTTCTTACCAGAGAAAACCTCTTTGGGATTTTTGGAGTCCAGAGCAGAATGCGGGCATCGATTTTGTATGTACACAGCAGTGTTCGCAGATTCTCCCCACATAAACTTCAGAAGACCTTGGTCACATAGCATGGCACAAGAAACTTCCACAATGGTCTTGTTCTTTCTTTTAGTAATGCCATTTTTCTCATAAGTATATATGGTGGTGGTCTCCCTATTGATGCTAGCTTCTCTGCAAAAGTTATTGAACTTGTTCATCTCATATTCAGTGCCATTATCGGTCCTCAAAATCTTTATCTTCTTCCCTGTTTTATTTTCCACCAAGGCTTTGAAAGTACGAAACCACATGAAAGCCTCATCCTTCTTCTTCAAGAAGTATATCCAGGTCTTGCGAGAGAAGTCATCTATAAACGTCATATAATAAGAACATCCTCCCAAAGATGTCACGGGCAGCATACCAGACAAATCAGAATGTATCAATTGCAAGACATCAGATGTCTTTGTGACACTTGAGGGGAAAGGTCCCCTTGTATGCTTTCCTTCGACACAACCCTGACATACACCTTCATGATCATTATTGAATTCGGGCATCCCTGTCACCACCTTTCTTGCTTCGGGAAGGGCTTTGTAATGAAGGTGTCCAAACCTCTGGTGCCATAGTTTGGTCTGACGAATAGTATCACATGTCATAGCCCCCAGTGGACTTCCTCCAACTTGGTAGAGTGTATCAACTGTAAAGCCAATCGTGAGAGCTTCCTTGAAACTCTTCTTCTAGATGCGTACCTTCCCATCGACGAATGCCCCATTGAAACCTTTGTCTTCCATGGCTGAAATAGACACAATATTCTTCTTCAAATCAGGTACATACAATACATCTTGCAAGCGAAGGACTTGACCTTGAGATAAATTGACGGTCATAGTCCCTGTCCTTTCACGGGATAGGTGGCATTATCAAGGATAATTTTCATATTAGTATCCTTCACAATCAAATCAGAAAGCGCTTCTTTAAACCTAGTGAGGTGCCTTGAAGCACCACTATCAATCAACCAAACATCCATGGTGTCGGGTGGAGATGCAGCAGAGGATGCAGATACAAGAATGAATTCATTTTTCTTATCATCAACAACATTAGATTCCTCATACCTGGAATTTCTTGATCTTTTGAAAGGTTGCCCATTTCCATTACGACTAGAGGGAGCCTTCCTTTTTCCTTTGAACTTGTTGTTCCTTTGATTGCCATTCCTCCTGTTTTTGTTGTTGTCCTCATCCTTGGAGAATCCTCTCTATTAGGGCATTCTCTAGCATAGTGGCCAGTCTTGTTACATGTGTAACATCTTCCTTTCTTTCCTTGGGCCCCTACTCTTCCATGGTTCCTCGGACCACCATTGTTCTTCTTCTTAGCACGAGCAGTGAAGGCAGCATTACCTTCATTTTCATATTCCATCATTCTTGTTTCCTCTTGAGTGCATCTCGACAATACTTCGTCAAAATCAGGAATCACATTGTTATTGAGAATGGTAGTAATGAATACATGCCATTCCGAGGAGAGACCTCCAAGTGCGGTGAGAACCATTTCTCGATCAGCGATTGTTTCCCCAATGGCAAGAAGATTATTCCTAATTTCGGTTAGCTTCAGAAAATAAGATTGAAAGGATTCATCCTTGCCTTTCTTGAGATTCTTCAATTGGTTCTTAAAGAAAAGAACTTGATTTGCATTGTTGGCCCTGAACATATTGAACAACTTATCATACGTCTCCTTAGATGTGCGGAGCTCAGAGATGTAGGAATCCAGACTCCTATGGATGGAATCCCGGATGATCAGCTTTGCTTTGATTTCCCCTTTCTTTTACTTTGACTTGGTGGCAACAAGTGCAGATGATGGAGGCTCTTGGATTTTACCCTACACTTAGTCTATGACATCTTGGTCTTCCAACATTAAATCCAAAGACATCTTCCAAGCATGAAAGTCAGCCTTGCCAGTCAACTTGTCATCAGCTTTGAAGCCATTATAATTTGAGGTACCCATGAGTCCTTAACAAATACTACTTCTTTGGTGATTTCTCTCAATACAAACTTGGGCTTTGTCTTCACCTTAGCTCTGATACCATGTAAATTTTCGTAGATGTTCTATGCTTGATGCAACTTTACTTTATATCTGATATCAAATAGCAACCACATAAACATGAAAGTAAAATGTTGATAGAACATACCAATAGATTGATGGAAGACAAGCCAAAAATACACTTAACTTGAGCAACAACATATGTGTTGTGGTGCATTACGATGGTCAACAGGATGCTTCAACCAGCAAAGCCTCCTCACGGTCAGCGAACCAGAATGTGTCACACAACCCTCTCAGATAGCTTCTACAATAGTCAACCCAAAGTCAACAAAAGTCAACGTTTTCCAGTCAACAGTCAACGCAAAATAGTAGCAATAGAAAGTCAACGCAGCCAAGTCAAAGTCAACGTCCAGCCTCGATTTTTGTGCCAAAAAATGCGGATTAAGGAGATCGAAGTTTTGGGAGAGTTTCGGGTCAAGTTGACCAAGCATTGACGAAAGTCAACGCTGATCAAATTTGCGCTGGAAACCCTAGAACAGTCTGAAACCCTAGCTGTTGTTTTTTCCACGTGTTAGTGAAGAGAAGCCTCCAAGATGATGATCGAACCAATCAAATGCAGAGAGAGAATGTGTGATGAGTGATGATGAAAAATGACCTCCAACATTAACCAATATATATCCATCAGTGAGGGTTTGTGACACATCTGTTGGGGCTTCAAGCCTTCATTACAAATCTGGCCGACCTTGCACATAAGTGGAATTAATTCAAAATAAATGTTCTTCTCATCGGATCAAGATGATCTTTAGATCGATCTTGCACCTCTACGAAAGAGGAATCCAATAAAAATATTGGCATCATCATCTGAGCATCACAACATGGAGTTTGGACCTAGTTGCCCAAAATTAACAGTTTTCTTCATACCCTAGTCTTCCTTTTCAGTCTCTACCATCATCTTCTTGCTTCTATCAAAACTGTCTCCAAGGGAGTGATCTCCATGGCTTTTCTTCAACCCAACTCTGAAAACATGTTAAATTTTTCATAAGGCTACATTGTTCTTTGCTTTGATAATTGCATTTCTTCAATAACATGATAATTTCACTCCATATCATTATATCATTATTCATATCTACATTATTAACCATTGACATATGCAACTACGTAGAAAGAAAAATAACATCATCATCTATGCAACAAAACATAAAGAAACAAATGGAAGAAAAGCATGCACACATATAGATACCAAGATTGGTCCGAGATCAGGGCAAAACCCACTATGGGGAAAACCCTTGCAATTTCTTCTTCTTAGATCGTCATCAAATGAGCTAGCAAACAACAATACAATGATCCATTGATCCATATCTACATAATGTAGTAAAACAACTAGCACGTGCATAATGTAACCTTAAACATATCTCTTCTGAAGGAACCAGATTTTGAGATCTGTAATGCATTGTAACTGCCTGAAGCATCCTGGATAACACAATTGTCACTGAGCGGAAACTTCGGAAAACCAAAGATACATCTTTGTGGACCCGATCTGCAACGAAAATATACAGAACAGATCTGTAGATCTGCAGATCTACAACATCAAGAAACTCGGATCTAATATATCACTGAAGCCAAGTGATATCAACTGCCAAATCCTAGATCTGAATCCAGGATCCTATCAAAGACTGATCGCAAACATCTATGACTAAGCAACTAGTGTCTAGAAGTATCGCGCAAGCAATTGAAGATGACCTAACTCAGATCTGTTCAGAAAAACCCCTTAGCCACGACCTCAACCTCTTGTGCCAGCGGCTAAAGATCTCTTGGCCGCTGGCATGACACACTATGCTCGCAGCTCTGCTCTAGATCAACCTGATCTAGGCTCAAGACCCTGGCCGCAACCTTGGAAAGCTTTGCTCGTGACTATGGCAGCTTGGTCGCTACCTTGCCATGTTGTGCCCATGGCTATGGCCTGATTTCACCAGTTTTGTGCTTGTTGCTATGGCCCAGAAGCCCTAGATCAAAGCGAGCCTCTCGCCTGTGATTACTAAGGGGTTCTTTAGGAGGAGGTTCTTTAGGAAGGGACTGCTTAGGAGGAGACTCTTTCTTGTTGGGTTCCTTTGAGATTGTGGAAGGGTCTTTATCATTCTTTCATGAATATTGAATCCCTTTAAATCTCCCAACTATCATCAACACTAAGGATTGGCTCATACTTCCCTTCTTTGATGGTTATTTCACTAATGCCTAAAAAAATGTTGAGGGCGTGGGAATCCACAATGTCAGCTTGCTCCTCACCCTCTTTATCTTCACTTTCATCTTCATTAATTTGTTCACTTTCAGAGGATGACTCTTATTTTGTAGCATTAGTTCGTGCTAATGTGTTAGGAACTTGAGATGAGCTTTGCTCACCTTCATAATTTGTCTTTCTATTAAAAGGTTTCTTTATAGGATTGAAGCTTGATTTTTGAGCCTTTTCCAAGGTGGTGAACTTATTCATGTAAAGCATGTCCCTTGAGTTTGCATCCTCAAATAGCTTTTCAACCTTCTTTAAGAGAACTAAAAGGGCTTGCCTGTTTTGGTTGTTGGATTTACTTTGGGTTCATCCACATCCATTTTGGAAATTCTCAGGTTTTCCTCAACTTCCACAACTAGTTCTTTGGCCTCATCCAAGCTCTTAGGTTTCTTACCTCTCAATGCATATATCAAATGACCACCCACAACCTTAACGAATTTGTCAGGTATGTTAGCATTAGGGAGTCTCAAATGGTAAGGGATATCCCTAACTATCCCTTCAAATTTGTGGATGAATTATTTGATCTCTTCCCTTCCCCTACTTATTTGGTAAAACTTTTCAATGTTGAAAGTCCCTTGGGCATCGAATGACCATCTTTTCATGAAAACATCTTCAAATTGGTCATAGTTTTCTATGCATCCCGGAGGGATACTAATGTACCATTCCCTATCTTGTCCATCAGAAGATAAGGCAAATAGCATCATGATCCTAACTGTGTCGAATACTAACCTAGGAGAGATTTCCCAATAGAAGTCTTCAATCACGAGCACTCTTAGTGGCATCACCTTTAAGCTTGGGTAATTAGTCATCGTATTTTTCTGGTAAAAGCTCAGGATTGTCACTCAAATTCAATAGCCCAAAGACACTAGCCAAATTCCTTTTACTTTACAGGACCTTGGGTTGGTCTTGATTTTCGTTGGTGCTAGAATTTTTTCCCATCTTCAGGGTGATATCACCAACCTCTTCAAATTCAAGGAGAAGGCTAGTTATAACAAGTGACGGAGTTCGTTCTCCCCTACTTGCAGCAACCCTAGTCAAAAGAGGAATGTTGCCGCCTTCAAGTAAACTAGGGGATTGAACAATAAATGGAGTCCCCAGAGGAATACTTGAAATGTCATTTATGAATCAATTCCTCAATTATTCACTAGGGAGGTAGACCTGCTTCTTCCCTAACAACGGCGTCAAAAATATTATTTCTCAAACTAGCAGCGGTTCTTATAAAGAAACTACTAGGTCAAGTGGAAACAATGGAGCAATAGCCCGTTGTCACCTCAGCTAAAGCTCCCTGCTCTTTACGTACTTTCACCGATGGGAGGAGTCTCGGTATTAAGGAAATCACTATGAGAATATATCAATGGGTGAAAGTAGTGATTCCAAGAGCCTATTCAAAGGAGAGACTCTAATGATAGAGGTTGCTTCTTATAGAAGCAAAATGAATGGCTCTCCAAGAAGGGCTAGAAGGAGACCTAGACCTAGGGTTGAGGAGTATTTCTTGATAAGATGTGCCCTAGACCAAAGAATCCTAAAGGAATAGGGTTTCTAAGCAATTCTTGTGAAATTGGAGTGACAATGTTGCAAGACCACAAAGAAGCCCCAGTGGACCCAAACAAGGTCAAGGGTTTGGGATGAAAATTCAAACAAAGGGACTTGACCAAGTGAGGGAAGAGAAAAAGGATCAAGAGACCACAAAACCAAAATCGGGGTTTCCCATGTAGTGCCACCCCTAAAGGTAGTAGCCAATAAAGGAGATCCCACGGGACGAGGATACAAGGTTAACCATCAAGTTGGATAAAAGATACATGAGTACAAACCAAGCCCACTCTTTTAGATGAATCCCCCACTAATCCATGCCCGAAAGTGTCCATGATAAGTAAAAAAAAAATACCCAACTACACAATGAAACTCCATACCATCAGGGTCAGAAGGCCCACCTTCAAATATACGATCATAAAAGATGGGCAATGGAGCATATGCCTAGCTTAGGTGGCAAAGATAGTGTCACATTAAGCTATCTGGTGGCTGCAAGGTGGGGCTGCTGCATGTATGTTGAGGACCATATAGGAAAAAAATTTCTCCTATGGATACTACCCACGAGTTGTAACATCTGGCTCCAACTGGGACATGATCTCTCAGAAGAGAGCACGAACATACTCAAATGGGGAGGTCATGAGAACGTCAACAATCTCTCTGGACTATGAAAATTCCTAGATCTAAATAATCTCCAGAATCCTAATGCATCCAGCTCAATTTAATTCTTCTATTTGTAAATTACAATACAAAATTATTTTAGATTTCTTCATGAAATATTGAAGCAAATTACTGAATTAGCCTACACTTAATTACTTATGATTCTGAAACAAGGAAACTGAGCAAATAAAAATATACACATAGGACAACATTATTTTTAGACGAAAGTCCCTGGTAAAACCCAATGCGGGAAAATTGGTGCAGCAAATCTGAGGGTTTTATTTTATTAAGCAGTAGAAATTTTTGAATGCATCTCTAAATACCACAAGGGTTATTCAATTACAGAGAGATAAATACTGGCAGAAAGATTGTGATTTTTACCACACTCAATCACTAGAAAATCCCGCTGATCGAGACACTGGATGAAATGCCCCTGGAGGTCCCTGCGCTGCCTCTGCATAGGCACTACGTCACCTCCTCTCGGCACTGTGTCACCCAAGCAATAGATCGATCTGACTCCCAGAATATGAGGTCTTAGCCTTCCGGTCTCACACCCCAGCTCCTGGCTTCTGAAACTAATCCGACATCAAAATCTCGGAAACCCTCTTGGCCTCTGCGTAGCCCTGTGTGGCTCTGCGCTGGCTATGCGTTAGCCTCTTTGTATTTGCACTGGCTCTACTGGATCTCTCTTTGTTGATGATTCTCCGACGAGAAAATCACTCTCTCTAGAATCTATCTCTGCCCCTCTCTGCGTTGGAATCACTTAGATCGATTTCTCGTCTTGAGCACTGCTCACTTCAGAAATTTCAGTCTCTAGATTCACTCAGTGTATCTTTCCAAATGACCCTCAAGCCTTCCTTTATAGCCTTCTCGTTGAGACTTCAACGATCGAGATTAGATCTCCAATCAACAACTAAGATTATAACTTGACTTGATCCATGTTCTCTAGAGGATTACAACTTGAAATATATCAAGATGATCTTACGGTTTTTTCAAATGTTTGTATCATCTCAAGCAATTTTTTAACATGTGTAGAGAATTTGGAATTTCTTTGAATCCCGCTAAGTTTGTGTTTGGAGTAATTGAAGGTAAATTACTTTGTCACATCATTTCTATGGATGGGATCATAATTGATCCTGAAAGAGTTGAGGCCATCCAGGACATTCCTTTACCTCATAACCTTAAGTCCCTTCAATCCTTCCTTGGAAAGATCAACTAGTTTAGGAGGTTCATTCCAAACTATGCAGAGATTTCTAAGCCCATTAAAAGTCTTTTAAAGAAAGATACAAAGTTTTATCGCTAAAGCTCTTGTTTTAGTTAATCTAGATTATTCAAAGGAGTTCATGATTCTCTATTTCGCCTCAGAGCATACTATAGAGGGTGTTTTGCTTCTGAAGAATAAAGAAGGTCATGACCAACCAATTACTTTTATGAGTAGAGTGCTTCATAATTCTGAGTTAAATTATATCCAATAAAACAACTTGTGGTGTCCCCAAGTGGCTATAGGGGCACAAAACATCTTCATGGGTCTCTAAATGGATCGAACAAGCCAGAATTCCATCTGTAAGGGCTAGAAGAATGATGCAAGCCCTCCCATTGTCTCCCATGACAAGATAGATACTCATCTGGGTTGTGAATCAACTTCCAAGTGTGTGGTGCAAAAGTGGTGTCGGTTGGGCAAGGTGGTCTAGGTGCATCATCATCGTCCAATAGGTGGAGCAAAATCAAGCAATGAGTGAAACTGAAGGATCCCATGAAGTGGTAATCTTTTCTCTGCTATGGTTGAGACCCGTGGCTCTTAACGTTCACCCTATAAATGCCAATATGGCCCATTTGAAGGGCTTGAACTCCATATAGGGAGACCAAACCTGAAATGAAGACCCACCTGCAATCCTATATAAGGTCCAATGCATCCCCTCACCTTTCAGTACAACCAAAATTAGTGTTGTTGTCGCTCAGATTGTACAGGCACTGCGACAACAACTTAGGTCGGGGGCTGTCACTTTGATCCCCGACCTCTTTGTTCTAGTTGTCTCCCAACAACAGGAAACTAATATGTCCCAAGATGAAAGAGATGTTGGCAACCAGCATGTCCGGGAGACATGATTGAGTGGCCTAGCTACTTGGTTAATTTTAGCAAGGTTAAAAGATTAGATTAGATTGAATCGTGAGATCAGTGCCTTATGGAGTCAACTTCTTGCTTATTACCTATTAAATTCCAAGTAACCGGATGGACAATCAATGCTTGAATGCGTAACTATCCTATATGAAATGCAAATTCTAAAAACCTAGTTGGTTGAATTTAAATTAGATGCCTATTCTAGATGTGACCTTCCTCTTAACTATTTTGGAATTAGTCACTAGAATAGGTTGTGCAATGGAAGCCAACGGGAAGCAAGCAAAGGCTTGATTAACGATACCTCCCCCTGTGTTCCAACCACCCGGTGCCTCCGGTGCTGCAGAGACTGTGGCTCTGACAACTACAAGGTCATCGTGTTATGCACTAAAGAGGATCTAAGTTCCTCAAGCTAAATTGAGAAAGAGTGGTCCTAAATGTCTATCAACCAAACTTATGCTTGAAGGTAATTTATTAAGTGCAAGACTAGCTTAGAATGATATGCAAGGATTGTGAGTGTTTCTTAAGTTAAGATTGCTCAAGTGTTCTTTAAGTACATAGTTATGGTTTGATTATGCGTTATATCAATAAGTACTTGTCAATGAGGTAAAATCTTAACTACAAGAAAATGTGCCAAGTTATTAAGTGCCAATGAGATACGATAGAAACCCTCAAGATACAACTTTCCAGCAACTACGGGATGTGCCAAAATCCTGTAATTAGAATAATCTAACCAATTCTTTACAAGATGCAAAAGATTATTACCACAAGATTATCAATGCTTTTACTCAATTAGAATCTCTCAGGATATGTCAATGAGATAGTTGTCAAATATTACTCAATCATTCAAAATATTCTTAATTAGATTAGAACACTTAGAATCTCAATATCAATGTGTTTTTATAATTCACAAGTGGATATCAGCAGATGACCATATGAGAGCACTTATTTTCCAATTAGAACGATCAAATCTCAAAAAGAAAATGATGTAAATACCAATATCCAGTGAACACTTTGATTATGTGGTTTAGAGAGTGAATTAGATATGATCTTATGAAAAAATTATTGAACTCACAACCACAAATGTGTTAGTGCACTTGAAACAATTAGAAATCAACTTGCCTATAAAACCATGAAACAAGACAGTTATGATCTATAAAGCATGAGCAAGGAAATTTCTTATGTTACTTATGTCTCGGTCACATTCAAATGAGCAATTATTAAACCCTTTAGGACAGCTGTGTGTAAATTCCAATTTAGAGCTCTTTCAACTATGAAATTAGAAGTATATACTTATCCAAATATGAGAAACAAGGACCCAAATGAAATTATGATATTCTAGCCTTCTTAAGATGTGCCTATCAGTGTTATATCAGATCTGATTGCACTTATGACAGTCAGCAATAAAACATAGAACAAGCTCAATGATCGATGCCCAACTTATGCAATTAATTTATCAATGTCTTAGGCAAATTATGAGTGATTTCTAGAGCATGTTCAGGAGTATTTGTCACTGTTATGAATTAAATATGATTGTTGTAAGCAAACAGTGAATTGAGCAATGGTTTAGAGGTCAAACCAAAGGCTCAAGTGTTGAGATTTTGTGTATTTGGGGTAGCATCAGTTGTGCTCTAGCTCCCATATTTTGTGGAGTGACTAGAGTACACTAGATCTACAAGACCCAGAAAGAGATTTGGGAAATTTCATCTGGTTTGGAAGATATTAAATTAATTAATTATGTTAATGTATCTCCTAAGTCTAAACTTAGGGAACTTAAATAATTAAAGTGAATTTAATTAAACATGTGATGAAATTGTCTTAAGTCACACAGATCAAGCTTTCTTTTAATCTTAGCCATTGATTCAAGATCTAACCATGGTTGTTGGTTTCCCAACGAGAAAAGTATAAAGGAAAGGCTTGGGGTCATTTGAGCGACACACATTTTTTGCAGAGCTAAGGAATAGATCTGGAATTCTAGGGCGGGTTTGCTAAGAATTTTTGAAGAATTTCTTGCAATGAGGGGTAGTATTGGCTGAGGGAATGATCTGATTCCAAGAGCCAAGAGTCGTTAAGAGGCAAAGAAGCAGCAGTAAGGACAACGCAGAGAAGCAGAGCAGTAGCTATGCAGGTGCTACTTAGGATAGCGCAGAGGCACTGGGAGGCTTCAGAAATCACGCAAAGGGTCTTTTAGGGCCATCGTTAGGCTGTGGGACCCTTCCAGGGGTTACGCAGTCCCCTCTGGTGCAACGCAATGGCATTCTGAGGCTAGCAGGGCTGATGCTAGGGCTTCAGGAACAACGCTGAGGGCTTTTAGGGTCAGATCCGGGCTGAGTCCTGAAAATCCCATTTGGGGGTGTGGATCAGTGAAATATTTGGCACTAGAACTTCAGGTTAGCTGCAGATCTAATTTATTTTATTCTCTATCAAGTATTCTAGATCTGGAACCCAGATTTACTATACTCAGAACTACTTAATAATAAACCCTCATATCTGTTGCACCAGTTTTCCTGCTTTGGGTTTTTTCGGGGACTTATGTCCAAAAATTCATGTGTCACTTTTTTGCATGAGTGTATTATTCAGTAAATGATTTTCATGTGTAGGTTGTAGTTGTGTTTATTTTCAGTATTTTCTGAATATAATTTCTGGAAATAACTTGTATTAATTAAATCAAATAGGAGAAAATAAATCAATACACTGCAGTACAATTTTCACATGGTATCAAAGCGATAGCAGATCAAGCTGAATCTCCAGCAATTAGCTGAAGAAATAATTTTTTCTGCAGAGTGGCAGAAGAAACAGCAGATCCAAAAAGGGCATCTTGACAGCAGGAGAACGCAGATCCAAAAGACAGCGTTGAAGCTGCAGAAGGCCCTCAGGCTTACGCAAACCCTTCCTAGAGTAGTGTAAGGACTACGTCACCCAGTCTGGGTTTACGCAGTCCACTTCTGAGCAGCGCTGGGACTGCGCTGGGCCAGCCTGGAAGATGCTATCCAGTCATTTCTCCAGTTGCAGAAGAATTTTTGCCTAGATCCGGAAGCAGTGCTTCAGATCTTCAACAGTGCTCGTGGGGTAGAGACTCTGCAGGTGCAGAATTGTGCCTAGCTAAGGCAGCAAAGGCGGGAGGAAGGCAGTCATTCAGCAGATCTGAGCCAAACAGATCTAAGATTCGATCAAGAGGATTGGAGAATACTGTCCGTTTGTATTTTGGTGGAGGATTTTCAGGAGGGAAATCAGTCTTCAGCGGAACCAGCTACTAGAGAGTTTCTATTCTCCAAGAAACCCAGATCCAGAGGGAGAAGTATTGTTTTTGACAGATCTGAGCAAAGATGGCTCGATATGGACTGAGGGATCAAGATAGATCGGACTGCATGTCCAACTATGTTATCTGGAGGGCCAGAATCTTCTCAGTTCTGGATGAGTATGGTCTCAAAGATCATGTAGAGAAGATTCTTGTTGTACCAACCGATGCAGATCCTCTCAAGAAGTATGAAGAAAATCAAGCTTGGACGAAGCGTTTGATCATAGACGGAGTCAAGGACCACGTGATTCCTCATATTGCTGGTAAGACTACAGCAAATGACATGTGGATAGCCTAGGAGATTATGTACCAAGGAGGCTCCATGCAAAAAAGAATTCTTCTTGAGAACCAGATGCAATTGTTCAAAATGATGAAGGTTGAAGAGATAGATCCATTCCTCTTCAGAATTCAAGCCATCTGAGATCAGCTGGTTGGCGTAGGTGCTACTCCGGATGAAGGACTCTTAGTGAGGACTGCTCTGAATGCAATCTCAGGAGATTGGAAAACGTTTGTCCAGAGCATTCTAGGAAGGGCAGCGTTACCATCTTGGGCTGACATGTGGGAAATCCTCCGCCAAGAGGAGATCAGGAGGATCACCAAGCTGCAGAATACGAGTGGGGGAAGAGGGAAGGCCAAATTCAAAGAAGAGGAGGAGGATGTAACCCTTGCATCAAGGGAAAAGAAATAACAAGGGAAGAAGAATAAGGACCTCTCCAAGGTCCGATGCTTTAACTGTGGTGATCTTGGTCATTTCATTAACAGTGGTCCTAAGAAGAAGGATAAGGGAGCTTCTGACTCCAAGGTTGCAACAACAAATGACGATGGCTCTGATGATGATGTAGCCATGAGTGCTCATGCCCCTCGAGAGTGTTGAAATTTGGTACCGAAGGACAGGTGGTTCCCTAAGGCTTTGATCTTTGGCCTAGGGAAAAGTGTCCAAAAGAATTTAATTTTTCTCCTAAAGTGACTTTATAAAGTTATAAAGTCAAATCTAATTTAAAAAGTGACTTTAAGTGATAAAGTTACTAAAGTGACTTTATAAAGTTATAAAGTCAAATCTAATTTAAAAGTGACTTTAAGTGATAAAGTTACTGAAGCCTAATTTTAAAGTGACTTTAATAAAGTCAATGTAAAATTAGAAAGGAAAAAATGACTTTGGAAATAAATGACTAAGTGGGTCTTTATTAAAGTGGGGTGAATTAAAAAATAGAAAGTGAGATTTAAATGAGCATTTAATCTCAGCCCTAGATCTCAATCTATCTCAACCATTGGATTTAGGGATTCCCCAAAAGTCACTTAGGGTTAGGTTAAAGGAGGGAAAGGAGGAAAAGATCATTCATTCTTTCATGAGCAGATTGAGAGAGGAGGAGAGAACTGAAGAGTAATTTCTGAGCAGAGGGAGAGCAGCAAAGGCAGCACAGCAAGTCCGTACAGCAAGAGGGCACACTTCCCAAGGCTGAAAAACCGTACAGTAGAGTTTCATTGGCACATTAACCATGGCAGAAAGTCAGTACAGCAGTTTGCACGATTTTCGAGAGAGGGGCAGCACTGTTTTCGAGGAGCTAGAGCAGCAACAAGGAGCACGATTTTCTAGACAGATTTTCTGGGCACGAAAATCGAGAAAAGAGGCTACTGTCCTGACTGTACGAAATTTTTACAGTCCGTATGGTCATTCCTGGCATGATTTTCGAGGCAGTAAAGGAAATATTTAATGCTGTAATTTCTCTGAAAAATTTCTGCTGGCTGTTTGGCACGGTTTTCAAGGTGGTGGGTGGCACGAAAGTCGAGATAAGTGATTTTTGTGTTTGCTGTAATTTTCTGTGTATTATTGCCCTCTGTAAAAGTATTTTTTCAGAAATAAAAGAGAAGCTTCCAGACTGGTTTTCCCCAAGAGTTTTAGGGGGTTTTTCCATGGTCACCTTGACCAAAAATCACTGTGTTTAAATGTGTTGAATGGCTGTTTGTATCTGCTGATATTTATTTCTGCATTTTCCAGCATTCTGTAATATTTCCAGAATTTGTGTTTTTAGCAAAATTTATTTTCCAGTTGTTGAATGTATGGATATGGGAAAGGGCATTTAACTATTTTGGAGAAATAAGGTGAAACTGAAAACCGGGGTGGGAAATGAGAAATTTCTACAGAGAGAAGAGGTGGGGTGACATGGATTTGTAGAGAGCTACAGACTAGGGCAGGATCCTTGAGTCAGTCCTACTCTTGGATCACATACAAGCTACGGGAGCCTTAAGATAGTAGCCGGATGAGTCGAGAGATGGCTGCAGATGACCACATTGAAAGAGGAAGAGGGAGCTTAAGAGTGAGAAGCGTGATGCAGAGGCTGTGAAAAATCCTAAATCTGGATTTCTACTGCAACAATCTGAATTACTTCTATTAATTTTCATTATTATGTCATTACCTTAAAATACCCAAGTAATTACACAAGCAGTCTACACAAATAATACTGCAGAATAAATCTAAGTGCTGAAACAAACTGAACAAAATGCAATGAAAAACATCCACATTTGACACAGTTATTTTTGGACAAGTCCCCAGAAAAACGCACCTCGGGAAAACCAGTGTAGCAGATCTGAGAGTTTTATATTATTAAGCAGCAGTATCTTGAGTACAACTAGGGTTCCAATATCCGGCAAACCCTTCAGAGAATTCTAGACAACTAATGAAATTGTGAGATATACCTCACTCTGCAATTCCCCGGCTGATCTGAACAGTGTTGGTGAAGCCCCTCTCTGCCTCTGTGTGATGCCTGCGCTGGAACTGCATAAGATTGCGTGGGAAAACTCTGGGACTGCATCACCTCTGCTCAACAACTGATCTAGGCTGATCCGGAACTGGATTTTGGCCCTCCTGGCTCAGAAACCCTAGCTCCCAGCTATCTCCAAACTGAATCAAAGAGACACTGCATCACTTCTACGTGGGTTACTTTAAGAACTGCATCACCCCTTCAGAAAACTGTGATGTCTCTCTCTGCGTCTCTGCTATCTTTCTCTGAAATGCACTCCTGGTCCTCCTGACCAGTTACTGCTTCTGCCCCTCTCTAAAACTGATCACTGAATCAACATCACTTAGCAAACCCTACCCTAGTGATTCGATTCTTGATCAAAAGTTGTGTCTCCTCACATAAACTCAAAAATGCCAAATGCTTAATGTGCTCAATGTGATTTCCATAGGCCCCTCACACTCCTTATATTCTTCCGTTGACCCTTCAACGACCAAGATTAAAACATAATCAAGGGCTAAGATTAACTTGGAGGTGATCCATGACTTTATCTAGAAGATTCACACTTAGTTTAATTAATACCCTTTAATTAATCAGTTTCCCTAAGTTTAGACTTAGGAAAACATTAAAAAACGATTAATTAATTTAATTAAACCATCTCTAAGTGGAATTTTCCAAAACCATTTCTGGATTTTATGGAATACATGTGTCCTAGCCTATATACAAAGTTACAAGGCTAGAGCACATCCGATGCTACCATAAATCAACACTCCATATTAGCGAGGAAAGTGCTCTAGAAAACCAACTCAATGTGCTGCTCTGACTACTGGAACATCTACTACTGTGTTGTTGATGCTGCTCATCAACACTGCACAAGAAAATGTTGCTTTTGTACTTCTGTTGACTCTACATACTGCTGCAAATTGCCATTGTACTGCAACTCCCTCTGAATTTTGCAACCATGCTACTGCACTACGTGAGCACTACTCTGCACTACGCTGCACCACTTGTGCACTGTGTTGTTGCTACTCATCTGCTGCTGCTGCTACTGCACTGTTGCTACTTGCAACAGAAAAACATCCGAAATTGGACAAGTAAATCTACAACTGAAAAATAATATTGATTGCTGCTAGCTTCTGCACTAGCTCTTTGAAAATGTGGCGTTGTTGCTGCACTGCGTTGCATCGGTGTGCACTGCGTTGTTGCTACTCAACTGCTGATGCTGCTGCTCCCTCTCTGTGTTGATCAGGCTCTAGTAATGTTGGCTATTGCATTGTCTTCTTATCTTCCGTTGCAACTGTCCATCATGCTACTGTGTTTAGGCTGACGTAGCTCACATGTGATCCAAGAGTCTGGAAATACTCTAGGATCCTGCCACTTGTAGATTCTGGATCTACAACTCCAAGTCAGCACGTGTCTCTCCTTTCGGAATATGAGCTAACATAGCACAATCTCCTTCTGCCTCAATCTTGGCAGCTCCAGCTTGAGGATCTTGTTTCTCCTCTTTATCCTTCTTCTTAAGAGGACATTGTGTGGCATAATGTCCCATTTCTCCACACCTGAAGCACTTGATCTTGGACAAATATTTCTTCTTCTGCCTCTGTTGCCCCTTTGATGCAAGGGTTGTGTTTTCTTCCTATTCCTTCTTGACTTTCGAAATGTTGTTGCCATCCTCAATATGGATTTTGAAGAGATCTCTCCTTAACTCTTCTTGTTACAAGGCTGGCCACATCACCTCCCATCCTGGGAGTCTTTCTCTACCCAAAATGCTTTGGACAAATACCTGATAATCTTCTGAAACAGAGTTTATAGTGAGCCTTACCAGCTCTAAGTCTCTAGGATTTGATCCCACTGCTGACAGCTATTCTCGGTTTTCATGAATTCAAGACAGGAAAGAGTCAAAATGTTCTTAGGAGCCAAATGAGAGGTACTTCCCATGAGTTCGAAACTCCATGGGTAGGATGCGTGTGGGGCACAGATCAAAGAGAGGAAAACCAACTTAGTATCATAACGGTGGGGCAGAAGCACAACAAGGTTCGACAATCCTAGCCTAGTATGTGCTTATAGCCCCAAGAAGCTATCGCCAAGCCCCTTGGAGCTCCCAGAGCTCATAGTCCAACTCAAATAGGACCCTCAGAATAGGGTCTTTCCACGATTCCAAGCTTCTCATGGAAGGTTAGGAACTTGACTTTCCCCAAGGGCTTCGTGAGAATATCTGCAACCTGCTCATTAGTTCCTATATGATCGAGCCTTATGGCGCCTCGTTGTACCATAACGTAGATAAAGTGGTACCTGATATCAATTTGCTTGGATCGATCAATCACCAGACATCCAAGGTGTCAGGTGGAGATGCAGCAGAGAGGGAAGATACAAGAATAAATTCATTTCTCTTATTATCAACAACATTAGACTCATCGTACCTGGAATTTCTTGACCTCTTGAAAGGTTGCCCATTTCCACTACGATCAGAGGGATCCTTCCCTTTTCCTTGGAACCTGTTGTTCTTGCCATTCCTTCTCGAGTTGTTGTTATCATCATCCCTAGGAGAGTCCCTTCTATTAGGGCACTTTCTTTCATAGTGGCCAGTCTTGTTACAAGTGTAACATCTTCCCTTCCTTCCTTTGGGCCCCGCTCTACCATGGTTTTGATTTCTCGGGCCACCATGGTTCTTATTCTTTGCATGAGCGACGAAGGTAGTAGGGTCACTTCCATTACCATTAGAGGCATACTCCATCATTCTTGTTTCCTCTTGAGTGCATCTCGTCAATATTTCATCAAAATTAGGAATCACATTATTATTAGGAATAGTGGTATTGAATACATGCTAGTCACAGGGTAGACCTCCAAGTGCAATAAGAACCATCTCTCTATCATTCCCCAATAGCTAGGAGGTTATTCCTAATTTCAGTGAGCCTCATAAAATAGGATTGAATAAATTCATCCTTACCCTTCTTGATATTCTTCAATTGATTCTTGAAGAAGAGAACTTGATTAGCATTGCTATCCCTGAACATGCTCACCAACTTATCATACATCTCCTTAGATGTCTTCAGCTCAGAAATGTAAGAAACCAAGTGCTTATGAATAGAATCCCGGATAATCATCTTTGCTTTGATTTCCCCTTTTCTATACTTCGTCTTCGTGGCAACAGCTGCATTTGATGGAGGCTCTTGGATCTTCCCCTGCACATAGTCCATGACATCTTGATCTTCTAGCATCAAATCCAAGGACATCTTCCATGCATGATAATCAGACTTATCAATCAATTTATCATCAGCCTTGAAACCCTTGTAGGTTGAAGAGGCCATTTGTCCTTGATAGGATTTCTTCTTTCAGAGATTGCTTCTAACACCAACTTGGTCTCTTGGACTTTGTCTTCACCTCAACTTTGATACCATGTTAAATTTAGATAACCATGGTGTTCTATGTGTTAGGTCCCTATATTACTAGTATAGTCTCTTATTGTTATTAGTGTAACCCCCTTATTGTTATTATTGTACCCTTGTTACCCCCATTTTGTTATTATTGTACCCTTAAATTATTATTGTTAGGTCGGCTAGGATTACATTGTGGCCCACTAGGATTACATTATGGCCACATGGACTCCTATATATAGAAAGGAGGTCTTGTAAATTGTATCATCCAAGAATTGTTCATTTATGTAATGTATTGGAGGTTTCCCCCTTGAAGTGGCTTATTTCTAAGGCATTGATATCTCATTTCTTCTATTTTTGGAGCTGGTTACACAACATTTGGTATCAGAGCTTTGGATTTTAGGGTTTTGCTGCTCCAAACAGGTCATCGTGGCATTTTCGCTATAACTTTTTTTCTATGAAGTTTCAGAAGTTGAAATTTTTAGGGTGCGAAGCCAAAATCTCGAGGAAAATTGTCTAAAAATTTCAGAGCTTGGTTCGCAATATTTTCGAAGATATGATCTGTGGAAGTTAGGTATTTTTTCAGGCTCCTAAACAGGTCATCGTGGCATGTTCACTATAATTTTTTTTCTACGAAGGTTTAGAATCTGAAATTTTTAGGGTGCGAAGCTGAAATCCTGAGGAAACTCGTCAAAACATTTCGGAGCTTGGTTCGCAATATTTTTGGAGATATGATCTGTGGAAGATAGTGCTTATTCAGGCTCCCGAATTTCATCTCAAACAGGTGATCGTGGGAAAAGTTCAATAACTCTCTCTTTGTGCATCGGATTGGAGTGCCATAAAAAGTGGTAGCAAGTACACGGACTGTAGTTTCTTGGCTATCAATTTAAGAGGTGAAGGAAGAAAAAGTGAAACGTGGCAAGTCGTACAAGTTCGCTCTACTGAACTAGTCCATAATTAGGTCGTTGTGGGAGATTGGACATAACTTTGTCTTGGAGAATCCAAATCAGGTCAGACCTGTGGCATTCAAAAGAGAATTCAGAGAGCTACTTTAGTGCTGAATTTAAGATATTGAAGAGCTGCAATCACAGAGATAATCCAATTTCAATATCTAGCTCCTCAAAAGCAAGAAAAATGTGTGTATTGTTTTTCCAAATTGCATAAGTCTTGTTTGAAAAATCAATTTGAATTGATTCCAAGGGCATATTGTAGAATAGATATCAATATTGGGTTCTAAAAAATGCCCCGTAAAAATAATTCAAAACCCATTAAGCCTTCAGAAGGCTCTACTATGACTCATGATGATGAATAATTGCAACATGATCTATCAAAATTACAAGAGCAAGTGCACCAAATTTCGCTCTCGCAAAGAGCAGCAAAAAATGAAATGGAAGTTTTGAAGAAAGGTGTGGAAGCAAAGATGGATGGTGTGAAGAATAATATGGATGGTTTGAAGAAAGGCGTGGAATCTAAGATAGATGGCATGGAATCTGGCATGGAATCTAAGATGGATGACATGGAAGCTAAAATGGAAAACATGAAGAATGATCTAAAAGCAAACATAGAAGGTTTGACAAAGTTGATACAAGAAATGTTTCCTAATGGTGAAAAGATAGGAGAGCAAACTCATGATGAGAACAAAATAAATGTTAATCGTGATTTCATAAACTCTAATGTTGGTGGGAAGAACCACCATATTCCAAAAATGGATATGAGGAAGTTTGATGGAAAGGATCCTGTAACATGGATACTACAGATGGAGCAATATTTTGATCTCCATAATGTGCAAAACACACAAAAAGTACGCATTGCAACTTTACATTTAGAACAAAATACATTTGTATGGTATCGATGGCTTTGCTCCCGTAAAAAAATTGTCACTTGGTCAATTTTTACGGAGGAAATGATCGCACATTATGAGGATACAAAGAGCAACACCTTCTTTAGCCAATTCATAAATCTCAAACAAAAGGGTTTAGTGGGGGAGCACATTGAGGACTTCCAAAAATTGAATATAAGGTAACTAATATTTCAGAGGAACACAGGATTGATCTCTTCATAGGCACTTTAAAGGATAACATCCAACATGAAGTTCGTGTTTTGGAACCTGATTCATTGGAAAAGGCATTCAGGTTGGCAAAAAAAATTGAATGTAAAATTATGGAGACAAGGAAGCCTACCACTCACTTCTATAAAGACGGAAGTGTTTCTACGCCTAGATTTCCACAACCTACAAGGTTGACACCACAACAATTGGAAGAAAAAAGAGCAAAAGGGCTTTGCTACAGTTGTGATAGAAAATACACTAAAGGTCATAAGTGTGTTGAGAAGAAATAATATTACATAGATTGTGAAGAGGAAGAAGAAAATGAACAAGAAGAGGATATACACCAGGAACCAGCCCTAGAAGAGGAAGAAATGAATCCGACCATATCGTGTAATGCACTGGCAGGAATTACCACTCCTCAAACTCTAAAGATAGAAGGACATATCAATAAGAAAAAGGTAATAGTGTTGATTGATTCAGGTAGCACCCATAATTTTATTCATTGTAAGGTAGCCAAGGAATTAAATTGTTTCCTATACCCAGCACCAGAATGTCAAGTGATGGTTGCAAATGGAGGAACTATAAATTGGTCTGGAAAATGCCATAATATCAAGCTAACCATGGGGGAATATGTGTTGAAAATTCCAATGCTTTCCATTCCTATGGGAGGTGCTGATGTTGTACTAGGAGTACAATGGTTACAATCTTTGGAGACGGTAGCTTTTATTTTTCAAGAACTTTTCTTGAAATTTTTTTCAGAAGGAAAGGAAGTCGAATTACGGGGTATTGAAGGGAAGCCAGGAATGATAATAAGCTCTAATGTCATGACAAAGCTTCTAAAGAAAGAACAGCGAGGCGTAATTGCACAATTATGCTCACTAGAAGTTCCAACATCAAAATCATCTATTTCTGCAGATCTCCAACAAGTCTTGGACAATCATTCCAAGGTGTTTTAAACTCCCAAAGGACTCCCACCTATTCGTGATCATGATCATGCTATTCATTTGATTCCAGGAAGTGTTCCTCCAAACATCAGGCCTTATAGATATCCTTACGTCAAAAAGAGCGAAATTGAACATATGATTGCAGAAATGTTAGAGGCGGATATAATTCAACCTAGTCAAAGTTCTTTCTCTGCTCCTGTAGTATTGGTACACAAGAAGGATGGATCATGGCGAATGTGTCCGGATTATAGGGAGCTCAATAAACTCACCATTAAAGATAAATTTCCCATTCCTGTGATTGATGAATTATTGGATGAATTACATGGAGCAATTTATTTTACCAAGTTGAATCTTCGTTCAGGATATCATCAAATTAGAATGAAGACTGAAGATATTCCAAAAACAGCATTTCGAACTCATGAGGGTCATTATGAATTTTTGGTCATGCCTTTTGGCCTTACCAATGCACCTTCTTCATTTCAAGGGTTGATGAATTCCATTTTCAAACCCTTCCTTAGAAAATTTGTGCTAGTATTTTTTGATGATATACTAATCTACAACAGGTCTTGGAAGGATCATGTTGAACATGTTGACAGGGTGCTCAAACTATTGCAGGAGAAACAATTATATGCAAAAACATCCAAATGTTTCTTTGAGTACAAGAGGTGGAATATCTGGGTCATATTGTATCTCACGAGGGTGTTAAAGTAGACCCTAACAAAATTAAAGCCATTAAGGAATGGAAAGTCCCCACAACCATAAAGAAGTTGTGACGATTTCTCGAGTTAACAGGGTATTATTGCAAGTTTGTTAAGAATTATGGGAGAATAGTAGCACCTCTAACAACATTATTAAAGAAAGATGCATTTTCATGGACTCCTGAAGCAACTAAGGCCTTTGAACGTCTTAAAGAGGCAATGTGCCTAGCACCGGTCTTAGCTACGCCAGACTTCACGAAAACCTTTATTGTGGAATGTGATGCCTCAGGAAATGGAATTGGTGCGGTTTTAATGTAGGAAGGAAGACCCATTGCTTTTGAAAGTCGCCCAATCAAAGGAAAGTATTTACAGAAACCTATTTATGAGAAGGAAATGTTAGCAATACTGCATGCACTAAAGAAATGGTGAACTTACCTAATGGGAAGACACTTCAAGGTAAAGACTGATCATGATAGTCTTAAACACTTTTTGGAACAAAGACTATCTTCATAAGAGCAGCAAAAATGGGTCACAAAGATGTTGGGTTATGACTTTGAAATAATCTACAAAAAAGGAAAGCTTAATGTTGTTGCAGATGCACTCTCAAGAAAGAATGAAGAGGTGGAAGTATTGCTTTGTGCCATTTCTATTATCCAACCAGATTGGATAACCGAAGCAAGAGATGAATGGAAGAAGGGCAAAGATGTATGGACACTCATTCAAAAGTTGCAGCAAGATCATAGTACATCTGATACATTTAGTTGGAAAAATGATTCCTTATGGTACAAAGATCTCTTATATCTTTGTAAGAATTCCCAACTAAAACAAAATATTCTTCTGGAATTGCACACTTCTCCTTTAGGAGGACACTCAGGATTTTTAAAAACTTACCACAGGGTGAAGAAAGAACTTTTTTGGGATGGCCTTAAATCTGATATTCAAAAGTTTGTGGCGGAATGTTTGGTTTTCCAGCAGAATAAAGTTGAGACAATTAAGACCCCGGGACTTCTACAACCTTTATCCATTCCAAGTCAACGTTGGGAGGAGATTTCAATGGATTTTATCACAAGTTTACCTATGTCTAAAGGAAAGAGTGTCATCATGGTGGTAGTTGATAGACTTACCAAGTATGCACACTTTTGTGCATTATCTCATCATTTAAAGCAATTACAGTTGCTACTACATTTATGGACAGAATTCAAAAGCTACATGGAAGCCCAAGGGTTATTTTGAGCGACAGAGATCCCATTTTTACTGGAAATTTTTGGAAGGAGTTATTTTCTTGTTTGGGTACTCAATTAGCTCATAGCTCATCTTATCATCCTCAATCTGATGGTCAAACTGAGATAGTAAATAAATGTTTGGAAGGATATCTTCGTTGTTTTGTATCTGATAAACAAACACAATGGGTCAAGTGGTTACCTCTCGCTGAATGGTGGTATAACACTTCCTTCCATACCGCAGCAAAAATGACCCCATTTATGACACTTTATGGATATCATCCACCATCCATCACATCATATTTAAGAGAAAATTCGAAGGTTCAAGCAGTGGAAGATCACATCGAGCATCAGCAAGAAGTTCTCCAACTCTTAAAGGATAACCTAAATTTTGCACAAAATCGAATGAAACAACAGGCAGATCAACATCGCAGCGAGAGAAGTTTTGATGTAGGAGATTGGGTATTTTTACGGCTGCAACAATACAAACAAATGTCCCTCAAGCAAGCTAAGAAGGATAATAAATTATCACCAAAGTACTATGGTCCTTACAAGGTGTTGCAAAAGATTGGTTCTATGGCATACAAATTGGAGCTTCCTGCTTCTTCGCGAGTACATCCAGTTTTCCATGTTTTATGCTTAAAGAAGGTTATAGGTGAAAATCTTCCAGTTCAAACAATATTGCCAGAACTTGATGAGGAAGGAAAAATCATATTGGAACCTGAAGCGGTCATGGAAACAAGAACTCGACAGCTGCGGAATCGATCAATTTCAGAGTATCTCATCAAGTGGAAGAACTTACCCACTGAAGATTCTACATGGGAGGATGAGAATTTTATACAGAAGCACCCAGAGCTACTCAAGCGTTGAGGACAACACTTTTTTGAAGGAGAGGGCATGTTAGGTCCCTATATTACTAGTATAGTCCCTTATTGTTGTTAGTGTAACCCCCTTATTGTTATTATTGTACCCTTGTAACCCCCATTTTGTTATTATTGTGCCCTTAAATTATTATTTTTAGGTCGGCTAGGATTACATTGTGGCCCACTAAGATTACATTATGGCCACATGGACTCCTATATATAGAAAGGAGGTTTTGTAAATTGTATCATCCAAGAATTGTTCATTTATGTAATGTATTGGAGGTTTCCCCCTCGAAGTGGCTTATTTCTAATGCGTTGATATCGCGACTTTGCAAAAAGTTGGCTGATAAAGTCGGCTCTGAGAAAAATTCAGGACTTTTTCAAAAAGTCGAGACTTTTTGCTGACTTTTTCCACACTGCTTTTACTTCAATCTTTCTTAGGCCCGATACAAAATAACACTCATATAAACATGAAAGTAAAATGCTAATAGGACACAATAATAGATCAATAGAAGACAAGCCAAATATAGGTCAGATTCACAATTCCTTTTGTCGAGCAAAGATATGAGATATTGTTGCATTACAAAAGTCAACAGAATGCTGCAGACAGCAAAGTCTTTCTCGGTCAGCCAATCCTTCATCTGTCACACCCACAACCCTGAAAGACAGCTCATCAGAAGTCAACGCAGGCAACAACAAAAAAGTCAACGCAACAAATTAGGGCTTCGGTCAAACAACCCAGAATTCCTCGATTTTAGTGCCCAGCAGTGCGACCTCCTAAAATAGGATTTTTGGCAAAAGTTGGAGGTCAAACAATCGGGGGTTGACCACAGTCAACGCTGGTCAACGCTGCAGTAGAAAGCCCTAAACAGATCCGTAGAAATGAGCAGCTTTGCTCCACATGTGTGAGGGGAAAAAGGCCTCCAAAGGCTATCGAACAAATCAGATCACAATGAGAGAATGTGTGATGAGTTGATGATGAAATGACCTCCAAGTCTCTCCAATTTATATCCATCAATGAGGGTGTGTGACATATCTATTAGGCATGTGAGCCTACATTACAAATATGGCTGACCTTGCACATGTGGAAAATAAATTCAAAATAAATGTTCTGCTCATCCGATCAAGATGATCTTTAGATCAATCTTACACCTCTCCGAAAGAGGAATCAAACAAAAATATGACCATTGTCATATGAGCAGTGCAACATGGAGTTTGGACCTAGTTCCCCATAATTAACATAAGCAAGCCAGCAGGTAACCAACAAGTAATAATGGTGATCCGCCCCTTCAACGTCCTTAGTGAGTCGATCAGTGGTGTTCACACCTTAGTTAGATCTCCCAAAGACTCTAGATTTTGGCTAGATGGTTGTTGGGTTCAAGCTTTATTATACGAGCAAGCAGGCGGTTGGGCTTTCTTCCAGGTAGGAAGGAAAGTGTTCGTTTCTGGTGGGTAGGAAGGTGCTTGTATGATCCCTAACTCATCACTTTTATAGAGAAAAAAAAGAAATATAAATACTCAAAGTTCATCTGACCTTATTGGGTTCAAAGTGTGGCTACGACGTGCTAAAATGGCCATATAATGGGTTATCCCTAATCCAAAAAAGCCTCTCTCTAACTAGCCTGCCTTCTTCCCTTCTTCCTTTGTTCGAGCTGAGCTTTTCTTAAATCATCCAGTAGCTACATAGGTAAAAAGTGTGGCTACAGCATGGTCGTTTTCTCACTAAGGCTTGCCCCCCTCTATTTTATTAGGGCCCCTACCCCAAGGAAAATAGAGCAAGCTCGTAGCCTTGCTTCCACCTTTGATTACTGAATTTCCCCACTTTGAAAGGGGTGAGGCAGGGCAGAGAAAAGGAACTTGGCTTGAGGTATGGGTGGATTGCAAAAGGTATTTATAAAATGACCTCCCTTTATTAAGAACAAATAATTATATGGCGTGTTTGGGGACCACCATCATATCTATCTCATTGAGGCAATAAACAAGCTTTTATTTGAAGATAACATTTAGTTGAAATGCCCTTACCTTATAGGATGCTTAGTTGGTAAAGCTTGGAAGATAAGGCACTTTGGTTTAGGGATTGGTTGATAGCTTCTGGTCTTTATTTAATGACCCCACTTCACTTTAGGCATCACTATATTTTTTAAGAGGGAGTTGTATAGTGTAGGTGTTTTTAAGAGGGAGTTGTTGTCACTCCTAGAGACAGCCTTGAGTTGCTAAAGACCAATGCCTAGGACATCTTAGAACATGAGGTTATCCAAGTTCTCTTTCATGTTCTATAATGGGAACCCCCTGATATTAACTAGATGGAGATATTTGATATGCGGTTTTGGATCACAAAGAGAGCAGAGTAGTAGATGGGAACTTTGATTATAAGGAGAGATACTTGTTCAGAATGGGCCTGAAGTTGTTATGAAACGGTACTTGTTGCAAACAGGGCCGGATGTGAAACTAATGAACAATTATTAAAGTTAATCAAGATGAAGATCATGAAGAATGAGTATGGTAAGTCAGAGTGAGGTGGGCTTAAGAGGTATAAGAATCCACCCTCTAAGAACTTAAGAGGAAAATGGTAAAGAGAAGGAACTTGAAACGGAAATCATGCCCCGAGCTTGATTAAGGTCATACTATAAGTTATAATACAAGTACCATTCAAGATAAATTTTGTAATATTCCAAGTAGAAATAAACAACAATGCAAGAACATAAACAAAGGCAAACAACAACTAGAGAGATATCACATGAACAATAACCAATATGGAGAACGCTGAGCCATTTTATTAATACTGAAAGATATAAATGAGTACAAAGGTGATCAGAATGATGGCATCTTGGCTTGCACTAGGCAAGCGTAGATATACTATCAGATTGTAACCCAGAATGGCTCCTAACTCAAGACTGTGTAATCTCCAGTGCTGCTGCTGCTACTGCTGGAATGAAAAGCTGATTTGGGGCTGTTCCACTCCTCGGAAAATTATGAAACTCTGCAAATAGCCTCTCCACACAAAACCCAAAAAAGCCCAGAGAGCTTTCTGAAAATGGCTGACCCTCGAAAATACCTCCCTTGAGGCACTACATTATCCCCAAAGGAGAAACACTGCCCCTGAGTGCCCTGATGCAAATGATGGCCTCCAACTTTGTGAAAATGCTAGAATATGGAAGGGTCGATCCCTCTCCAACTCTGTCGGGAAAAATCCCATGATAAACCCTCAATACGGAACTCCCTCTATCCAAGATTGCGTCCTCCCTCTCACTGACTGCGCTATCTCTTCCAAAGAATGCTCCCAACTGTGGATGCTCCTATCCTCTCCGGCAAAACAAGATGGAACTCCTCACCCGAGCAAGCACTCGAAGTCCCCCAGGGCTAAGGTTGGGATCTCCGAACGGAGACACCCGATGTACTAAACAGTACGTGCAGACTTTGCTAAACAGCAAGCGTGCTCAATGTCAAAAGACAAATGTCAAAGATGCATAATCAGAATGAATGAGAATGAGGAGACCCTCCCTCCTTTTATGCTTGGGGAGCCTTTCCCTCCCCTAGGCCCCACCAATCTCTGCGTTGTCCCCTTGGGCCATGCTGCCCATCTCTCTCTGCGCTGGCTTGGCCCCACGCTGTCTATGCTGCCCCTTTTCCACGCTACCACTTGACCACTAGGCCCCACTTTGCCAAATAAACATGTCTCTTAAGTGACTTTAGGAAATAGTTTTTATCCAAAGTGTGAGCTGAGTGTCCTCTTCACCCACTTTATTTATAATTTAACTTTATAAGAGCTCATGGATAGCCCTCTCAATCTCATCCCGATAGGCTTTGGGGTGCCTATAAGGTGTAGTGATGATAGCCTGGATACCCTGCTCTAGCTCAATAGTGTCCTCAAACCCCCAATCTGGTGGCTATCTTGGTGGTATCTCCCCAAATACCGTAGTATACCTGTTGAGAATGGACTATACATTTGGGTGTATGACCTGCCCTATAGATCCTACCTCTGACACACGTAACTCCACTGCCCACTCTATGTCCCCCTTTCGGAAATTTGCCTCCATCCGGTGTGCTGAAACTGTCTCTGGTGGGTAGGTGTGCATCCCCCGAATCTTCTCATGCCTCCCAGTGCTCTTATCCATCCACTCCATCTCCAAGGTTTCCCTGTCAGTGGTGACCTTTCTCAGCGTGATCAGCCACTATACCACCAATATCACGTTGGTGTTTGGAATGTCCACCACAAAAAAATGATCTGTCAGGGTGTACGTCCCTATGGTCACTGCCAAGGCTGACACATACCTGGCACACTGCATAGTCCGATCCCCTGGAACCAGTACCGAAAACCCATCAAAGGTCTCTGTCGGTATGCCCCTCCGCTCTACCAGCTGGGAATCAATGAAGTTGTGGGTGGCCCCACTGTCTATTAACACTGAGACACGCTGCCCCGTACTGTGCCTCGGACACGTAGTGTCAAATACTTGAGAACTCCCCGCAAAGCTGCAAGGGCTCCCTCGATAGGTGCAAAAGCTGCACCTCCCACTCCCGACGGTGGAGGTGGCAGATGATCCCCTCTCTGTGCTATATTGCTGCCTCCAGCCTCTATCTCCTCATACTCCTCTTCTTCCTCGCTGCTATCGAAGAAGACCTTGATGTAGTGTGCCTTCCCTGCGGCACAACAGTGTCCTGGTGCCCATGGCTCCTGGCACGTGAAGCATAACCTCCTCCGCTTCAGATCTCTCTTGGTCTCATCATCTCTAGGCCCTCTACCCTGGTTCCCCCTGGGAGGTGGAACCCTCTCGTCCTTCCCCTTCGGCTAGAATGCCGGTCTCTGGGGAAAAGGAGCTCTAGTCCTCGGTAGTGCATCCTGCAAATCCCGAGTCCTCTCAACTACTTCATGGAGTGTTGCCGGTCTCGTTGATCTGACTAATCCCCGTAGAGGCTCTGCCAATCCATCTATGAACATATAGATCATCCGGGCTGTGGATAAATCAAGTACCATCACAGAGAGTCTCAAAAACTCTGATATGTACGTGTCCGGCCTCCTGGTCTGCTTGAGCTTTTTTAGCTCAACAAAATGCTCCTCTGGATCCCTCCGATCAAAACGCTCTACCAACCTCCGCGTAAACTCAACATATGTTGTCACTCTCGAGTGCACCAGCGTAACCATTCCGTGAAACCACCAATCCTGGGCCTCACCCTCTAGGTGTAGTGCTGCCACCTTGATGACCTCTAGCTCTGCCATTTGATTAAGCTAGAAATACATATATCCAACTTCTCCACCCAGGCCTTTGCCCAACTCCTAGACGATCCGTCAAATGTTGATAGATGGAATTTTCCCACCATGCGCTGTAAGTCCCCGTCGTGTGAATGCATGTTCCCCCTGTGATGGTTGCGGGGTTTGTTGTCCCGCTTGAGCTAAACAAATCATGGAAAGTGAGGGCATCTCTGAACTCCTGACCATATGACTGCTACGCAGCAAAGTAATCTCCCATGTGTGCCGGCTCCTGCTCCTGCTGTGCTTTTGCCCCAATGTTTGCGGCAAGAAATGTAGGCATCGTGGAACGAGGAGGTGTGTGTGATGCCATCTGCTACACTATGAGGTGCTCCTGTAAACAATGAGATGTGCTTGAGCCTTTTCCGACATGGAAACCCCTTGGGGTTTCGTGCTGTCTAGACTCTGCCGTGAACCTTTGCCCCATCTCTTCTATCTGCCTCGACAAATCCTGCACTGATTTGAGGAGGAGTTCCCCGAACTCCTTCCCGGCATATCTTTCCTCCGCCATTGGTTCCTCTTCCTTTGCATCCATCACTGGAACGCTATCACCTTTCCCGAAAGTGAGCTCTAACCTCTGTTCTTGGTCTTTATACTTTCTTCCCCGGTAAGTGATGTCTGGTTTTCCTACAGGTGTCATAGACAATTTGCTCCACAAGCTCAGCCAAGTCTATGAGCTCTGATACCACTGTAATATTCCAAGTAGAAATAAACAGCAATACAAGCACATAAACAAAGACAAACAACAACTAGAGAGATATCACATGAACAATAACCAATATGGAGAACGCTGAACCATTTTATTAATACTGAAAGATAGAAATTAGTACAAAGGTGATCAGAATGATGGCACCTTGGCTTGCACTAGGCAAGCGTAGAAATACTCTCAGATTGTGACCCGGAATGGTTGCTAACTCAAGACTGCGTAATCTCCAATGCTGCTAGTGCTGCTGCTACTACTGCTGGAATGAAAAGTTGATTTGGGGTTGTTCCCCTCCTCAGAAAATTATGAAAATCTGGAAATAGCCTCTCCACACAAAACCCAGAAAAGCCCAGAGATCTTTCTGAAAGTGGCTAACCCTCGAAAATACCTTCCTTGAGGCACTACGCTATCCCCAAAGGAGAAACACTACCCCTGAGTGCCCTGATGCAAATGACGGCCTCCAACTCTGTGAAAATGCTAGAATATGGAAGGGGTGATCCCTCTCCAACTCCTCCGGGCAAAATCCCGTGATAAACCCTCAATCTGAAACTCCCTCTATCCAAGACTGCGTCCTCCCTCTCACTGACTGCGCTGTCTCTTCCAAAGAATACTCACAACTGTGGATGCTGCTATCCTCTCTGACAAAACAAGATGGAACTCCTCACTCAAGCAAGCACTCGAAGTCTCTTGGGGCTGAGGTTGGGATCTCCGAACGGAGACACCCGATGTATTGAACAGTACGTGCAGACTTTGCTAAACAGCAAGCGTGCTCAATGTCAAAAGACAAATCTCAAAGATGCATAATCAGAATGAATGAGAATAAGGAGACCCTCCCTTCTTTTATGCTTGGTGAGCCTTTCCCTCACCTAGGCCCCACCAATCTCTTCGCTGTCCCCTTGGGCCACGCTGTCCATCTCTCTCTGCGTTAACTTAGCTCCATGTTGTATATGCTGCCCCATTTTCCACGTTGCCACTTGACCACTAGGCCCCAATTTTCCAAATAAACATGTCTCTTAAGTGACTTTAGGAAATACTTTTTATCGTTGGTGTGAGCTGAGTGTCCTCTTCACCCACTTTATTTATAATTAAACTTTATAAAGGCAAACTAGTCAAAATTAATATTTCCAATTAGCTATTGCTAATTGGGAATATTACAAATTCATACATAGCTTATAGACCACCCGCATTTTGAAAGCAACGATAACATGAAGGAAAATATGAGTGAAATGAGCATTAACCTGAACAAATACATCAAAGACATACATATTGTTCATCATTTCAGTAGGAATCCATTCTTGCAACAAACGATCATTATATTATTCTTCAAATTGGCTCTTCTCAGATATACATTAAGAGCAAACCTCAAAACTGCAAAATATGTTATGCAGACTACACACTTCCCACTGTCAAGAAATTCAGAACCATTACTTAGTCTGCGATTTGGTCTTTTGTAGCTGTTTACATGGACAGTGAGACCAAATATTTCTTTAGACAAAATATTACCTGCTGATATTACAATTTCCCATCTAAATCAAAAATGATGAGGCATAACGACATCTTATCCAGAACGGTATGGTCCGACACAGACTATAACAAGAACATAACAGAAAATATGAAATATAGAGAGTGCATAGGGTGAAATCGAGATTTCACCCATTTTTACATTACATAGAAAATGAAAAATCAAAAGTTAAAGACAAGCTGCATGGGCCAAATCGTGATATCCATCATTTGGTACGTCGAGGAGTGCCCAAGCCTTCTAGACAGCGTGGTCGGACTGAAGAAGAAGAGGATCCATGTTGACGAGGCGGAGGAGGTGGCAGCTGCTGTGAAGTAGAGGGCATTGGAGGATTCACATACTCATAACACTTTTTCCACAACATTTCCCCAGTTACTGGTGATGTGTTGTAGGTCTCGAACATAGACTGCAATTGTGTAAGCTCTGTATAATCCACGCGGACATCAAAGAATTTCTTAACCTGACAGAGAAGGAAAATTTCCTTACGCAGTGTAGCTATTATGGTATTTACCTTTAGCTAGGAGGTTTTCTCTAGCGTTAATTCTTCTTTGCGCATGATTTCTGTCATTTTCTTATCGTAGGCCTTAGGGGAAATACTGCGCGTGACTGTGGATCGCAGCTTGGTGGGAGGCCAGCTTCTACCAGCTTGCGCCACTCCTAATCGAACTTCTCCACTCCCTTTGATACCAACGCTAAAAACCCCAACGTGTTCACGCGTGCGTTTTCTCTTTGTAATATCCTGTTTCGAAGATATCTCTAAAACACGGCAAATTCCAACCAGAGATGGACTGGGAGGGAATTTACCAGATATTTTTCCTCTGAAAGAGGACGAGATCCGGAGACTACCTGGCCCTTTCCAGACTCTGTCTATAGAGCTGCTTGAAGAATCCCACTCAAAAGTGACTTGCAGCAATATGCAAACGCATATATGAGCATACCATGAAGATACAGTGTTTTAAAATGAGCTGTGAGACAAGAAGATGAACATATATCCAAGAGTAATGTATAGCATCAAAGAGTGTACAAGTCTTGAGGAAACAATCTCTCAAGAAAAGCAATACAAGCCTCAATAATACATGTACATGAATATGAAAGAACACTTTTATTTCTGCATAAACCTAGGCTATGAGGAAGCAGTATATGATAGAATATTGCTCCAAAATGATATCAATACATGGATATGACAATATATGGCTCAAATACAATAGGGGAGCGAAGCTCTAACCCTTAAAAATAGTAATACATCAATCCTCTAAAGGATTGGCTAAAACATACAAAATGGAAAAAATGTTAGAGTAGATGGGCAGCTACGGCAACTCCGAAACTAGAAATATGTAGAGAAGGCTGAATAAGATGAAAATATCTGAATTAAACCTCCTCCAATGGATATCCAAAGTGGAAGGCTGATCCTTACACTTGAGATCCCACCCTCCAATCAATCTGCAAAACCCCACAACAAATGCACTATGAAAATAACGCAGCTATTGGAGAAAACTACTTAGTAGGGGCAAGAATATGTGTTTCCCTGATGCCAATATCTGCAAATAAGCTCTCAATCTTCCAAACTGATCCTCCAAAGGCAAGAAAGACTCCCCCTCTGAAAACAAGCAATGGAAAAGGTGTTGTGGAGTCTCAACGGCAACACCCTACAACACAGTATTATGTTGCTGCAGCAATAACGATGACCTGGAGGATGATGCTTCGGTCTCGAGCCAAAATAATGATGGGACAACCTCACCCGAGCAGGCACTTGAAGTCCCCTGGGGTTGAGGGTGAGATCTCCGAACGGAGACACTCGGTGCACTAAACAGTGCCGCAGACTAGTTAAACAACCAGCGTGCTCAAGAAGTCGAAACGACCAACTCAATATCATAAACATATGCATGAATGTCAATATCTCACCTTCCCTCCATTTATATAGCAATTGGAGACTCCTCATGGGCCCTTCCTCTAGAAGCTTCCCTCCTACGTTGTCATGTAGTGTTATCCAACTCATACCCTGTGCTAGTTGACTTGGTCAAACCTCTTTGTAAATATCTCCTTTCACACATGAGGGTGTGAAATCTAGTTCCATGGCTGATCCCTTTTCATACTAGAGGGATTTTATTTATATTTTTATTATCTTTGGGCCTCCTTACCCAATTATTCATCTCCTAAATGAGTTTAGACAAAATTTAATGTTCCAATTTATTGAAGAAAAATTTGGAACATTACAGTCCTCCCCTCCCAAATGTTGCTTGTCCCCAAGCAACTGCAAGGATAGAACTGAAGAATCTCCACTCAAGGCATGGAGTCTGGAATATAATGAGGAACATCTCCCTCATGTGTATCCTCCATCCCCAAGCAATCATCCAAACAAAATGAGCCACCTCCCAACAAGGCAACTCCTGAAAATATCCTTCCACCTCAAGCTCCGGTAATGAAGGTGGGCTGAAAATCTGAACTTGGCTAGCATCATAGCTTACCCCATGCTGTCCTTCTCTCCACTCATGACAAGTGTAGAGTGTATGCTGATCCTAGGCTGCAAAATTATTGCCCTCCAATGGCAAAATGAAGAACAATCCTCCAAAGAAGGCTCCTCCAACAATGAAGAACAAGCTGGCCCAAAACAATCCATCCATGAAGAATAAGACATGATCATCATGGAACATCCTAATGAGAGGTTTGCTGAAGGTTTTACATGATGATACATGATGCAAAAAATTTCTCACAAGGATACAGCGCAGTCTCATCCACTGCAACTTCAGAAAATTACATGGCAAGCAATGTCCATGATTCATCACATCTACTAAAGGATAGTAAATGGCTGAATGTAACAAAAACAATACATGATCAAGCACTTGCCCATGGTTGTACAATGGATGAATATCAATCTTATGGCCCACCTCAAAAGAGAACAAATATTTGGCTGTGGTGGCCATATCTCCTCTCATGCTCCCATTAGAACATGTAGTGCAGAAATTGTGAGAATTCTTCCCACTCATGGACACATCCTGTAATATCCCCAAAGGGAACAACCGGACACACATAAATATGCAGAAGATATACAAACACATACTGTCGGGAACTACATCATGGAACAAGTACCCATTATGAATGTGTCGTAACACCAAGCCATTTTATTAATTCGAGAATACATATAGAGGAGTACAAGATAACCGTAATGAGTGCACCTATCCTTGCCCTAGGCAAGTGGAGACCCTCTCGAACAAACAATGATAATGGCCGCAACAAGGACAATGGCCCCACCGTCGAAGAATCGCTATGAAGAACCGCTCGCCGTAATGCACCCTGGAACTATAAGCCGGAAACTAGAAGGATGGCTGATCTCAAACCTCCGCACAAACCCTTAAAAATGTGAAACCGATGCCCACCACCAACCGTTTCTCCTCACCAGCGTTGAAAACGTCGTCTCCGCTAGTGACAAATGCGAGGGCTACGTACGAAACGCTAGGCCACAAATCCTCCAGATGAGATGATCAACTCCTCAAGGCTGGAAACACTGAAAAACGCTGCCAAACCCCACACACAAGACCCTGCTCATCAGATCAGCGTCCTCCCTGACTGGATCTGCGTCCTCTCTGCCCAGATCTGCCGGATCCGAGTCCTCCCTATCCAGATCTGCGTCCTATCACTCCAGATCTGCATCCTCCAAGGCTAGATCTACTGCTATCTCTCCAGATCTGCGTCCTCCAAGGCTGGATCTGCCAATATCTCCTCAGATCTGCATCCTCCAAGGCTGGATCTGCCAATATCTCCTCAGATCTGCGTCCTCCAAGGCTAGATCTGCCAATATCTCCTCAGATCTGCGTCCCGTTGCATCGGGATCTCGCTCATTCCCTCCGCATCTCGTCTCTCCAAGGCCGGATCTCGCCAATATCTCCTCGCATCTCTCGCTCCCTCCAAGGCCGGATTCGATGCTATCTCCGCACCGCGTCCTCCAAGCATCCGCCAACATTCTCGCATCCGTGTCCTCCAAGGCCGGACCGCCGCTATCTCTTCCGCATCCCCCGCGCAGCCTCGCAAGGCATCCTCTCGCCAAATCTCCACCGTATACTACCGCAATTTACCACCGAAATCGAAGGATGATGCTCGTAAAATAACTCATTGCAAGGTGGCACCAAGTCCCCCGAGGCTAGCGGGGTGACACCAAGAAAATAACTCGTCAGCAAGGTGCGGCCTCCGAAGTCCCCCCGAGGCTAAGGGTGAGATCTCCCGAACGAGACATTTCGTCGCACTGTGTCACAGCTATGACCGACTAAACAACTTGCTGTACGTTTACGTGTCTAGCTCTCAATATCAATATCAAATCAACAATGCCAAATGAGGTGAGAACCCCCACCTTTTATAGTGCTAAACTCCCTCCAAAACCTTGACTGCGTCCTTCACTCTCCTTGGCCTGCGCAGTTAACCTTGGGTCAGCGTGAGGCCTCCCCTCATACTCATGTGGACCCCCAAGGCCCCCTCTTTAAGTTATAACGTCAATCAACTAGGAAAACACTTTATTTTATAAAGTGAGGTGACTAAAGTGAGGTGACCCCTCTTATTTCTCACTTTATTTATTATTTCTAGCTAAAGCGGCAAATTTAAACAAAAATGAAATATTCCAATTAGCAAGGCTAATTGGGAATATTACAGTCTCCCCCGGCAAAACGTTGCTTGTCCTCAAGCAACTGAAGTGATGGATGCTGTAAAGTATGCTCGCTCTCCCAAGTGGCATCCTCATCTGGCAAAAATTGCTTGTTCTCAAGCAGTGCTTGAACAAGCCTACTCTCTAGCTGATGCTCCTCACCGATACTGCAAAATGTGCCTGGGTCCCACTGAAACCTCTCTATCTCCTGCATCACCCTGATACGAAGGGATATCTCAATGCCAGGATCCCAAACTGGCCTCTCACGGTACCATCCAACCAATAGTCCTCCCGGATCCCATCGCCACTGTGGCCAATAATCGCACAAGTCCCACGGCTCGGACTGTGCACTGCCTCTGGCTATGACCAATGCTCTAAGAGGTGAAGACCACCAACAAGCATCAATGCTCTCGGGCTCCTGCTGCGCTGTACCTGTAGCCGCATATGCTACCCCTCCAACTGCATACCAACTCATCGCCTCTCTCCAATCCAAGTTGTGACTCAATCCCATGTTGATCCTGCTCTCCTGAAATCGGGATGGAGTGCTGAAGAAATGATGTCCTGTGCCGCCCTGCCAGCTGGAATCTATAACCTCTGTTATGTCCAAGGGCCCCTGCTCGACTGTGCTCCCTACGAATAATACCGTACCATCTAGAGGGTACCAACTCATGATCTCCCGCCAGTCCATCCTAGAAGAAGAATCTGATGTAGCAACGACAACGGTATATGGAACATGCCTGGGATGTTGCCGCCAGCCTGTAATCAACTCCCACTGCTCTACCCTGTCTGTCAATGGAAGCTGCCTGTAGAAGGAAGCCCCTCTCTCTATGATGGGCAAAAGTGGGCAAGGTATGCTGCAAGCTCCATCAATGTACTCCTGGAGAGTGCTACCCACTAAAAACGCTGCAGTTCTGCCGACTGCGAGTACATCTATCTGTGCCTCATCCCAGTGTCGACCCAAAGATGGATGCTCCAACATATCCAACAGCTCCTGCTGTCTACTAGCCCCCTGCATAACAATCCCCTCAACCTCCAGAGGGTATGGATCTGTAACAGCTGACACCGTACTCAATGTCAATGCAGCTGACTGCTCACCCTGGACACTAGTATACAGCTCAAGTCTACTGTCACCATCCATGCATGACTGCCCTCGCTCCCCAGAAGCGACCTCAACTGATCCTATGGACTCATGTGAAAAGGAGTCCTCACCCTGGCATACAGAAGGAATGCTCTCCTGTTCTACCTCCGCCATCTCATCTGCATCGAACATGCCATCCACCCTCTCGACAAAGTGTCGATACAGTGTCTGGAGCCCAGACACATACTGGGATACTACCTCTGCTGTACCCTGTATCCTCTGCTCATGCATGATCTCGACATGCCCCGAGGGAAAAATGATGCATGTCTCCCTCATGACCTGCTCCCCAAGCGTAGGCTCAGTGATGACTGATGCACCACCTCTGCAAAGGATCATCTCATCCCCCAACCTGTGGCTGTCAACTAGCACACCAACCCAGTGCCACTGCTGAGAAGTCTCTCCATCGATCCTGGGTGAACTACTCCCAAAGGTAAGCCCGAAGTCCCTGTCCATGAGTCTCTCTGGAAGCAATGCTCTAAGATCCTGCTGTGTAGCACCGTGTGCCCTCGCATACCACTGATCATCCATACACTCCTCAACATGCCACTGCACACTGAGGCATACCCCTGAATACTGCTGGATACCCCATGCTACTACTGTACCACCCTGTACCGTCTCGTGCCCTGACTGTGTCCAGAAATCCGTCACTCCCCGCGTGCTCTCAATGTGATGTAGGGCACTCCTACTCCTCAATGTAGTCCCACACACTACGGTACACCACCATGTAGCTCCATGTCTACCAGTAGTCGACTGATCACTGCTAGAGGCTCCCACACATCCATGGATGTGATGTCCTAGAGCTGTGCCTCTACATATCGGAATACCACCAATCGGTATCGTCATGTCCACCGTCGCATCACTATACCCGCCGACAAATGGATCATCACTGCAAATCCTCCTCGAGGGGTCCGAGAAGTGAATCTCCCTACGGGTCAGTAGTGTTACCACCACTGCTCGGCTCCGCTGCGTCCTCTGTGCCCCACACAAAGGTGAAGAATCCTTGGCCCCATACAAGGTGCCATCTAGTGGCCTGCCAATGCCACCTCCTCCGACAAGCTCCTGCCAAGGTGTGCTGACCACCCCATGATCCCGTGTATGAATGTCATGCCAAGACAACCTAGGGAGTCTGCCCATAAACTGGTTGGCCACTGGAGCTGACCGAAACTGCACATGCTCTACTACTAGGCCAACTGCACTCTCCAAGACATGGTCAGCCGACCTGCCTGGGAAACGATAGGTGATCCCACCTGGATCCCAATGCCAATCTGGGGTTCCCGTAATCCCCATGCATAGAAACTCCTGCTGAGCTACACTCAGATCCATCAGCATCTCCATAGCCCGCTCCATCGAGTACCAACTCAAAATCTCTCTCCATCCAACCTCAACATATGGATGCTGTACCCTGTGCAACTCTGATCGTCTCATACTGCTATCCAAGTCAACATATGAGATCTGACTAGGTGGCTCTGCCTCTCTCTCTCCAATGGGAAGAGATGACCCAACAACTCTGCTAGTCCCATCCATGCATACCTGAAGGGGAATGATCTGATGCTGCAATGTGCTCT
>JAXQQM020088021.1:0-33016 GCA_034641835.2 Pinus albicaulis
ATGATGCAGATTTGAGACTCAACACATATATCTAATTTTACATCATTGCAACCATCATATTATCAGATCTAGCTTCAGATCTGCATTTCCCAGCAGCATATATGTGAAGCCCTAAGAGGAAGATTGTCTTAGACTTACAGATATGTGAAACCCCTCCTGGGTTATCTTGGGAATCCATCATAGAGCCCAGATCTACAATTTCATCATCATCGGAGCTCCCATTCTGCCTAGATCTAACTTTCTATCTTACAGGTAATTGGAGTCCCTATAGTTATCGCAGGGACAACGCAGTTTACCTTCAAGAAGAGCAGAAATTATGCAGTCCCTCTTGGGATATCATTGCAGGGTCATTTTGGGCTACTCTTGTTGCTTGAGTGTCTCATATTTTGAGCACTGTTGTACTTGCTTTTTGCACCTCCAAATTAATAAAAGGGCTCAGCTATTTCTATGCATTCTGATGTGTATATAGATTTATTTTTTGCTTTGTTGCAGTTCTTATATTGTGTTTTAGTGTTACTTCATTCTACCTTTTGGGATATTACACTTCCGCATGCCACAAAGTGGCATTCATTCAAGGCTTTCTCAGCTTCCTCATGGGCGAGGCACCTTCAGAAAAATGTATCGATACCACAAAGATAGAGGGTGTTGCCAATTATGATATAATTCTTGGCTTTATATCGAACATGTAGTTGTTTAGAGCGAGAGGTATTGGACTGAAAAGTTTTTGTTTGGATATATTTGAGAATGTCTCCATACCATGGGTCAGATGACAATATTAGAAACAACGATTGATCTAGAGTGGAGTTTTTAGACATTGATTCAAGATCAACAGTGGGAAGGTCACAAATTAGCTCAGAAAAAGCTAAGGATTTTTTTGACATGGATTTGATGAATTCCAAATCAAAATCTTGTAGGATGAAGATCAATTTGGATTATCCCCCCTAGTAATTGACATGACAAAATATATGTCATAGGGTTGAAATCTGAAATAATGATAGTTTTACAAAGTAGGATATAGTGGAAAAATCTTTGGACAACTTGGACAACCACAAAAGATAATTTTTTGATGTGAGTATACTTGACCTTGATATCATTAATATTCTGACTCAAGTCCCTACATCATCCTCCTGGAAAAATACCATTGCGATGGTAGTAACTACAACGACGAGATATAGTAAATAATCATGCTGGTAAAATGGGGGATATAATAAATATTCCCGAATCAATACATTTTGCAAGGCATCAAACACCATTTGAGAAGCTTCTTCCCAATTTTAAGGAACCCATTTTGTTAACAGACAAGTGAATCCTTTGTTCAATTTGGCATATTTAGGGACTAAACTTCGTAGAAATTTAGCCTTCCCTTGGAATCATTGAAGCTGAAGGATGGAATAAGGAGTAGGAATATTGATGATCGCCTGAAATTTCAAGGGAGCGATATGAATTCCATGTTTTGAAACAAAACAAAACAAAACAAAAACTGAGAAATCGACCACAACTAACACACAACAAACATTTTTGAGGATTGAGTCAAATATTATAATGTCTAACACATGGAAATACGACCCTAAGATGCATCAGGTGATTAGCTCGATGCTTTGAGTGAGCTAGAAAATCATCCAAATAAGGTTGCACAATATGTTTGATGTTGTGGAAGGCATAATCCATTTCCCTCTCACATGTATCCCTGATATTATTTAATCCAAAAGGGACTTTTTGATATGAAAATGTGCCCCATGCACAAATGAATGAAGTTTTAGTTTGGTCTTCCTGGAGAATACTGATCTAATTATAGCTGAAGAAACCATCCATAAACGAATATATCTCACAACCAGCATAGTCATCAATAATTTGGTTGATGAACAAGGTGGGTTAATTGTCCTTTGGTTGCATTCCAATAATCGACACACAAAAGAATTATCCATTTTTTCTTCATGACAGGAACAATGTTTGATACCCAATCAGTTAAAGTTACTAGGTATATGAAATCAACGCATAGAATTTTTTCAACTTCAACTTTAATCACCACAACCTTCTTGGGATGGACTGGACAGAGGTGATGTGGAACTAGTTTGGATTTAGGATTAGTTTTGATTTCATGCACCATGATTTTTGGATAAATACCGTACATTTCCTCATAATACCATACAAAGACATCTAGAAATCCCTAGAATACAGATTTATAGGTCTTACTCTCATCTAGAGAGAAAGATGCACCAATGTGTACATTTTCGACAATGACAGGTTTGGTCAATATATTGAGAGAGATAGTCTATTAAATATTTCACAAGTTCATATCAAAATCGACTTCATGAATATATATATATATATATATATATATATATATATATATATATATATATATATATATATATATATATATATATATATATATATATATATATATATATAATTCTTAATGCAACTCAATGGCTGGATATAGGTCACATAGATTATCCTGACCAAAATCTAGTAAGGAGGAACGATGGCGATGATCATCACATGACGAATCAACTGGAATCATGATCTCCATGATGCTCTCATCGGTAGGAAACGTACAAGAGAAAGGATTAGAGGATGTTCCATAATCCAATGAATGATAAACCTAATTAATAGAAGAGGAGAGATCAGAATAAGTCGTACAAGCCAAATAAATGGCTTCATAATCAAAATTGATGGGGCTAAATGACATATGGTCAGCAAATGGTTAGTATTAGTCTCATTTGGTACTATCCAAGGGTTAGTTGGAATAGTAGAAGAAGATATCATATTTATATAAGCAACCAAAGGATAGATTTCAGGAAGTGAAATGGTTCCCATGAGAGATGAGTCCTTAAGTAGTCCAACCTTGACATGCTGATATGGGTGTAGAGTTTCCTGTACGAGAGGGACACTTCCAGTAAATTTAAAACTAAAGGAAAATAAAGTGAGTTTATTAATGGATACTATACTGAATTTATGAGGAATAATGATCATTTAGAAATAAGTCGAAACAAAAAAACCATGGTGTAAACCAATGTGCAACCCAATAGAAGATTATAGTCTAGCATTCTGTCAATAGCTTCAACTTCTATGTATACTGATTTACCTTCTAATTATACTTGTAATGAATTCAAAATTACACAAGGTTTATAAGTTCTTCTTTCAAAATCCTTGAAGGTAATTGGTAACTGACTTAATTCAGGAGAACCAATGGCCTTATAGCAATATAATGACATAATATAGGTTAAGGATCCCTTGTCCATAATAAATCAATGGATGTTCTTACCGCAAAAAAAAAAAACTGGATCATAAAAGTTAATTGGTTGGTAGTTGAGGTGAATAGTTATTATGATTGAAAATTACTAGGTTGGAATCTGAAGGATCAATACATCCTATAGTGTAAGAAAATCATTATTCTAGGAAAGACAAATTTTCAACACCTAGAGAGTGGACATGGTGGATACAGACTAAGCGAGGTCTTCAACTATGTTATAATTGTGAGTGGTTCTCGTATGAGGGTTGAAAGAATATTTATGAATAACACCTTTAGGAGGATTAATGGTTAATTCCATACGAACCACAGGTGGAGTAGGATCTTATGTAGATGCAACCGAGCTAGTAGTTTGATTATAAGCCTGGTTGTTTAGAGTATTCACATTACCATAATCATTACTTTGGGTAGCCACCATAACATCAAATTTTGACTTAGCAAAGGAAAGAATTAAAATTAGTTATAGGAGTTAGGGCCTCGAGAAACCATGTGAGTCTTCAGATTTGGAAATGGATCAGTAAACACAACCGGTGAATTAGAATACTTCAGGAATTGGTTCACTTATGCCTGGTGGGGACAGTCACTAGTGAAGTTCTCCTAGTTACAGATCAAACAAGGATAATGATGTTTCCAATTTTTGTTAGAAGAATGATTGTTTTCTTTATCTTGTAGAGGAGAATATTTATTCTTCTTACCTTTTCCTTTATTTTTACTTCGTGGTTGTTGTTTATATTTTCCTTTATTGGATTGAACGACATTGACCTTGGAAGTAGAATTCATTGGAAGAATGACACCATATGGTTTTCTCTCCAACTACGAACTAGCAGAGCCAATCATGCCATCAAAAACATATGGTTCTTTACTAGGAGGCTGAGGAACAATGTTGAAGGGTCTCAGATAATTTGGTATTTTCTCATAAAGCGTGCCAAATTGGGTATAAATGAGATTCAAATACATGGCATGAGAAATTAGTTTTTTTTTTGTCACAACTATGCCCTTAGCTAAATATTTTTTGATGGATGGTAATAGATATTTAATGAAACATTTCGCTATCAATTAATCATGAAAATACATTTTAACCAATAGATGACGATGTCACCACTCATGAATATGATAAAAAATTTGAGTAACATTATTTTGTTTGAAATTGTTCAAATGTTTCATTCCAGTCTCATACAGTATGGGTAACTGGAATTTGTTTAGGAATGTAGTGGCTAAGGAGATGAAGTTATTGAATGAAGCTCTAGGTAATTCAATATACCATTTAGTTGTTGAACTAGTAAGTGTGCACTAGAAAAAATGTAAACAAATAGAATCATCATTAGAACACCACAAATGATAAGTCATGACGTTCATGGATGGGTATTTTCCAATATTATACCATTGAACTTTGAGATATTGGAAGTTAATTTCATGGGAATTATCGTCCACCAAGGAGAGTGAGTAATAGGATCGTTGGTGAGCTGAGCCAAATCTGGCAATTCAAGAGTTTCCACAAATGGAAACTTCTTATTAAAATCTAGTGGAGGTTACCATGTATAATGTTAGGAAACCAGCTCCAAAAATAGAAGAAAAGAGATATCAATGCCTTAGAAATAAGCCACTTCGAGGGGGAAACCTCCTTTACAATACATAAATGAAAAATTCTTGGATGATACAAATGACAAAACCTCCTTCTATATATAGGAGTCCATGGGGTCACAATATAATCCTATCCGACCTAACAATAAAAATGTAAGGGCACAATAATAACAATATTAGGGTTACAGGGGTACAACAATAACAATAAGAGGGATACACTAACAACAATAAGGGACTACACTAGTAATATAGGGACCTAACATGCCCCTCTCCTTCAACAAGGTGGTGTCCTCAACACTTGAGTAGCTCTGGGTGATTATGTATAAAATTCTCATCCTCCCATGTAGAATATTCAGTGGGTAAGCTCTTCCACTTGATGAGATGCCCTAAAATTGATTGATTCTGTAGTTGTTGAGTTCTTGTTTAAATGACTGCTTCAGGTTCCAATACGATTTTCCTTCCTCATAAAGTTCTGCTAATATTGTTTGAACTGGAATTTTTTCACCTATAACCTTATTTAAGCATGAAACATGGAAAACTGGATGCACTTGCGAAGAAGCAGGAAGTTCCAATTTGTATGCCATAGTACCAATCTTCTGCAACACCTTGTAAGGACCATAGTACTTTGGGGATAATTTATTATGATTCTTATCTTGCTTGAGGGACATTTGTTTGTATGGTTGTAGCCATAAAATTACCCAGTCTCCTACATCAAAATTTCTCTCGTTGCAATATTGATCTTCCTATTTTTTCATTCAATTTTGTGCCAAATTTAGGTTATCCTTTAAGAGTTGGATAGCTTCTTGTTGATGCTCGACATGATCTTCCACTGCTTGAACCTTAGAATTTTCTCTTGAAGATGATGTGAAGGACGGTGGATGATATCCTTAAAGTTCCATAAATGGGGTCATTTTTGTTGTAGTATGGAAGGAAGTGTTATACCACCATTTAGCGAGAGGTAACCACTTGACTCATTGTGTTTTCTTATCATATAAAAAACAACAAATATATCCTTCCAAACATTTATTTACTATCTCAGTTTGATCATCATATTGAGGATGATAAGATGAGCTATGAGCCATTTGATTACCCAAACAAGAAAATAATCCCTTCCAAAAATTTCCATTAAAAATGGGATCTCTGTCACTTACAATCTTTGGGTATCCATGAATCTTTTGAATTGTTTCCATAAATGTAGTAGTAATTTTACTTGCTTTAAATGGATGAAATCATGCACAAAAGTATGCATACTTGGTAAGTCTATCAACTACCACCATGCTGACACTTTTTCCTTCGGACTTAGGTAAACCTGTGATAAAATCCATTGAAATATCCTCCCAATGTTGACTTGGAATGGATAAATGATGTAGAAGACCACAGGTCTTAATTGTCTCAACATTATTTTGTTGGAAAACCAAGCATTTTGCCACAAACTTTTGAATATCAGATTTAAGGCCATCCCAAAAAAAATCTTTCTTCACCCTGTGGTAAGTTTCTAAAAATCCTGAGTGTCCTCCTAAAGGAGAAGTGTGCAATTCCAAAAGAATATTTTGCTTTAGTTTGTAATTCTTACAAATATATAAGTGATCTTTGAACCATAAGGAATCATTTTTCCAACTAAATGTATCAGATGTACTAGGATCTTGTTGCAAATTTTGAATGAGTGTCCACACTTCTTCATGCTTCTTCCATTCATCCCTTGCTTCAATTATCCAATCTCATTGGATAATAAAAATGGAAGAAAGAAATGCTTCCACCTCTTCATTACTTCTTGAGATTTCTTCTAAAAAAACATTTAGCTTCCCTTTTTTGTAGATGATTTCAAAGACATAACCCAAAATCTTTGTGACCCATTTTTGTTGCTCTTCTAAAGAGAGTCTTTGTTCCAAAAAGTGTTTAATACTATCATGATCAGTTTTTACCTTTAAGTGTATTCCCATTAGGTAAGGTCACCATTTCTTTAGCGAATGTATTATTTCTAATGTTTCCTTCTCATAAATAGATTTCTATAAATACTTTCCTTTGATTGGACGACTTTCAAAAGCAATGTGTCTTCCTTATTGCATTAAAACAACACCAATTCCATTTCCTGAGTCATCATGTTCTACAATAAAGGTTTTTGTGAAGTCTAGCATAGCTAAGACCGGTGTTAGGAACATTTCCTCTTTAAGATGTTCAAAGACCTTAGTTCCTTCAGGAGTCCATGAAAATGCATCTTTATTCAATAATGTTGTTAGAGGTCCTTCTATTCTCCCATAATTCTTAACAAACTTGTGATAATGCACTGTTAACCCGAGAAATCCTTGCAAATTCTTTATGGTTGTGGGGACTTTCCATTCCTTAATGGATTTAATTTTGTTAGGGTCTACCTTAACACCCTCGTGAGAAACAATATGACCCAGATATTCGACCTCTTGTACTCCAAAGAAACATTTGGATGTTTTGCATTTAATTGTTTCTCCTCCAATAGTTTGAGCACCATGTCAACATGTTGAACATGATCCTTCCAAGACTTGTTGTAGATTAGTATATCATCAAAAAATACTAGCACAAATTTTCTAAGGAAGGCTTTGAAAATGGAATTCATCAACCCTTGAACTATAGAAGGTGCATTGGTAAGGCCAAAAGGCATGACCAAAAATTCATAATGACCCTCATGAGTTCAAAATGCTTTTTTCAGAATATCTTGAGTCTTCATTCTAATTTGATGGTATCATGAGCGAAGATCCAACTTGGTAAAATAAATTTCTCCATGTAATTCATCCAATAATTCATCAATCACATGAATATGAAATTTATCTTTAATAGTGAGCTTATTGAGCTCCCTATAATTTGGACACATGTGCCATGATCCATCCTTCTTGTGCACCAATACTACTGGAGTAGAGAAAGAACTTTGACTACAGTTGAATTATACTAGCCTCTAACATTTCTGCAACCATACATTCAATTCTCTTTTGGACATAAGGATATCTATAAGGCCTAAAGTTTGTAGGAAAACTTCCTGGAATCAAATGAATAACATGATGAAAATCAAGAATAGGTGGGAGTCCTCTGGGAGTTTCAAACATTCTGGAATTATTGTCCAAGACTTTTTGGAGATCTAGAGAAATAGATGATTTTTATGTTGGAACTTATAGTGAGCATAATTATGCAATTACACTTCATTGTTATTTCTTCAAAAGATTTGTCATGACATTAGAACTTCTTATCTTTCTCAACTTCCATGCGATACCTCATAATTTGACTTCCTTTCCTTTCGAAAAAAATTCAAGAAAATTTCTTGAAAATTAAAATCTACCATCCCCAAAGATTGTAATCATTATACTCCTAGTTCAACATTAGCACCTCCCATTGGAATGGAAAGAATTGCGCTATTCAATACATATTCCCCCATGGTTAGCTTGATATTATGTCATTTTTTAGAGAAATTTATAGTTCCTCCATTTGCAACCATCACTTGACATTCTGGTACTGGGTATAGGAAACAATTCAATTCCTTGGCTACCTTACAATGAACAAAATTATGGGTACTACCCAAATCAATCAACACTATTACCTTTTTCTTCTTGATATTTCCTTCTATCTTGAGAGTTTGAGCAGTGGTGATTCCTACCAATGCATTACATGATATGGTCAGACTCATTTCTTCTTCTTTTAAGGTTGGTTCTTGGTGTATATCCACTTCTTTTGAAGTTTCTTGTTCATTTTATTCCTCCTCTTCAAAATCTATGTAAAATAATTTCTTCTCGACACACTTATGACCTTTAGTGTATTTTCTATCACAACTGTAGAAAAGCCCTTTTTCTCTTTTTCCTTCCAATTGTTGTGTTTTCAACCTTGTAGGTTGTGGAAGTCTAGGAGTAGCAACACTTCCCTCTTTATATATGTGAGTGGTATGCTTCCTTGTCGCCATAATTTTACATTCATTTTTTTCTTGCCAACCTGAATGCCTTCTCCAACGAATCAAGTTCCCAAACATGAACCTCATGTTGGATGTTATCCTTTAAATTCCCCATGAAGACATCAATCATTTGTTCCTCTGGAATATCAATTACCCTTGTATTCAATTTTTGGAATTCCTCAATGTGCTCCACCCTTGAACCCTTTTGTGTGAGATTTATCAATTGGCTAAAAAAAGTGTTTCTCTTCGTATCCTCCTAATGTGTTATCATTTCCTCTGTAAAAATTGACCAAGTGACAATTTTTTTATCGGATAAAATCCATGGAGACCATACAATGTATTTTCTAAATATAAAGTTTCAATGTGTACCTTTTGTGTGTTTTGCACATTATTGAGATCAAAATATTGCTCCATCTGTAGTATCCATGTTACAAGATCCATGCCATCAAACTTTCTCATATCGATCTTTGTAATATGGTGGGTCTTCCATCCAACATTAGAGTTTGTGAAATCATGATTAACATTTATTTTATTCTCATCATGTGTTTCCTATACTGTATATTTGAGTGTAGAGGATTATTAGGATTATGCCAAACTGACGGGATTGATTTGATTGATTTTTTTGATTGATAGCCAGTCTTCTTAGAGTGATGGTCCAAAAAACGGACGGAGCCCACAGAGACAACACCGACAAGTGGAGGGCAGGAGGGAAGGAGGGAAAAATTACATGTGGAAGGAACAGGAATGGGGCTTACCCCTACAGAACAGTAGACTCTAGCTCTTGTTAGTTGTTTCCATCCATCCAATTGCATATCCAGCATGCAAGGTGGTGGTTGCTCCTAATTCATGCCCTCGATACCCATTCCCCCCCCCCCCCCTACCGACCGGTGGGTCGAGACCACTTGAATTTCTTGGGGTGGGGGGGGGTCATAGGTAAAATCACAATGATTCTAAATTAAGTCGTTAGGGTGATTTTCACGCCTATTTTTTCCATTAGGAAACATTTCTTGTATCAAGTTTTTCAAACCTTCCATGACTGATTTTAGATCATTCTTCATGTTTTCCATTCTTTCATCGATCTTAGCTTCTAGGTCTTCCATGCCATCTTCCATGTCATCCATTCCATTCTTCAAACCATCCATCTTAGCTTCCATGTCTTTCTTCAAACCATCCATCTTAGCTTACACACCTTTCTTCAAAACTTCCATTTCATTTTTTGTTGCTCTTTGTCAAAGCGAAGTTTGGTGCACTTCCTCTTGTAATTTTGATATGTCATGTTGCATTTCTTCGTCTTCGTGGGTCATAGTAGAGCCTTGTGAAGGCTTAATGGGTGTTGAATTATTTTTAGGGGGAATTTTATAACCCTATACTGATATCTATTCTAAAATATTCCCTTGGAATCAATTCAAAAGGATTCTTCAAACAAGACTTACATAATTTGGGAAAAAAAATACACACCTTCATCTTGCTTTTGAGGAGCTTGATATTGAAACTGAATTATCTCTGTGAATTAGGATCTTCAATATCTGAAATTTGGTGCTGTAGTATCCCTATAAATATTCTTTCGAATGCCATAGTTCTCACCTGATTTGGATTCTTCAAGGCAAAGTTATGCCCAATCTCCCACAATGACATAATTATGGACTGGTTCAGTAGAGAGAACTTGTACGACATGCCACACATTCCTGTCCTCCTTCAACTCTAAAATTGATACACAACAAAATAAATTCCATGTACTTTCAGACACTTTTTACATTATTCCAATATGATACTCAGAGAGAGAGTTATGAAGCTTTTCCCCAGATCACCTATTTTAGATGAAATTTGGGAGCCTGAAAAAACCCTAACTTCCACAGATCATATCTCCGAAAATATTGCAAACCAAGATATGAAATTTTTACACGCGGTTCCAAAGTATTTCAGCTTCCCGTGATAAATATTTCAGGTTATTCACCTTCGTAGAAAAATATTTATAGTGAAAATTCCACGATGACATTTTTTAGATGAAATTTAGGAGCCTAAAAAAACCCTAACTTACACATACCATATCTCCGCAAATATTGCGAACCAAAATCTGAAATTTTTACACGATGTTCCTTGTGCTTTCGGCTTCGCGTGCTAAATTTTAAGCTTCTAAATATTCGTAGAAAAAAATTTATAGCTAAAATTCCACGATCACCTGTTTAGAGAAGCGAAACCCTAGAATCCAAAGCTCTGATACCAAATGTTAGGAAACCAACTCAAAAGATAGAAGAAAAGAGAGATAAACGCCTTAGAAATAAGCCACTTCGAGGAAGAAACCTCCTTTGCATTACATAAATGAACAATTATTGGATGATACAAATGAAAAAGCCTCCTATATATAGGAGTCCATGGGGTCACAATATAATCGTAGCTGACCTAAAAATAATAATGTAAGGGCACAATAATAAAAATATTGGGGTTACAGGGGTACAATAATAACAATAAGGGGGCTACACTAGCAACAATAAGGGAATACACAAGTAATATAGAGATCTAACATATAAGATGGGATAGTCTAAACAACAGGTATCAATGCTCCATGATAGGGAGTGATCTGATAAAGATGAACCTATGTACTAGAATATGGAGGATTTTGATAACCAGAATACGCATAACTTTGTTGTCCAAATTGAGGATAACCTTGCAAATGTTGGAATGGATATGTTTAGACTTGTTGGACTTGGTAAGGCACTTGAGAGATTCTATGATAGGGTTGATATTGTTTCCCTTTGGTATTTTTAATCATCCCAACATAAGGTGGATTCAATGGTGTATGTTCGACTCCATATGCAGTTTATCCTAGTGGAATTTGAGGAATTCCATTCCCAAGGTTTGAGACTGTAAGTTACCTTGTAAAGGTTGGGTAAGTGGTATCTGGAAGGTACCAGATACTGATGGAATCAATTAAGTCATAGATACAACCTATAAAGATTGCTTAAATTGATTTTAGCTTGTTGAGGTATAGATTAATATGTAGGAATTTGGGATGTAGCACAGGTGGATAATGTAACGATGGATCCACAATTGAAATGGGTTGTACGAGAAAATTAGGTTGATAAAAATTAGCATCCATCTCAGGATATGGAGGATTGAAATGTGGTTGAGAACTAATTTTTGTGATACCAACGATAGGTTCCCCCCCTGCAAAAGGAGGAGGGGATGATGGAGGAAACTTTCCCCCAGGTGGAGGGTACCCAACATAAGGAGAATTGGGCTATTGCAGGTATACATGCCCACTAACATAAGGGCCAAAATGTTGTTCAATTATAGGTGTAGGTGGAGGAAAAATAGAAGATTGTGTATCACTCATTAAAGAAGTGCTAGATGGAATTATAGAAGTAGATGACATGGGATAGGTCCCTGGAATCAATGATGCATCAAGGAAGGTAACAAAACATGAGTGATAACCAAGTGGAATGGATGGGACATCATAAAAATGTGTCTCTTTTGATTTCGCAAACATGGATTAGGTAGAAACATTGGTTGTCTCAACCATAGTAGTGGATATTGGCTGGGAAACCATAGTGGATTCAATCATGGTTAACAATCCTAAATATGATTGTCGTGAGAAACTCACGGGTGAGCTGAAAGGAAAATAATCAGATAAAGGAGCTTGCGATGGAGTTTGAGGAGGAGGAAGAGGATAAATATTGTAAAGAGAATAAATCCCTCTCAAATGAATAGGAGAAGAGGGAAAAGGTTATCCTACGGGATACCTTTAATACTCACAAGACCAAGTGGAAGTGGCACCACCAAGTCCAAGATATATAGTTTGTGGTTGTGTCTGAGACAAAGGAAGAGAAGAAGAAGGCCCTAAAGTAACAGATGAATATAGATGAGGTACCTCAGATTGTAGGGTGCTTTATTCAGTAAAGTTAGGGTCAATAACCTCATGCAATAGAGTCTCAGATGCTTCTATTTTGACTATTTTAGATTCACCAATAAAAGAAGAAGTAATCTCAATCTCAATACTCATGAGGAAGGATGATTTTGGCAGATCAATTTTAGGAGGAAGACTAGAAATAGTTCTTGAAGTTCCTAATTCGGTAGTTTGTGTCTTCTTTTTCTTCTGAGAACAACCAGGAGTTGCCTCTGTTGGAAGAGGAGCCTTATTTTTCATTCTACATGAACGATGGAGGGTAGGGTGTTGTTTTTCCACATTTGATTAATAGATTATAAAAATTAACACAAAACTGAATAAAAAACTATGTAAACTAGGCATAAAGGTTTATCAAGAAACGGTGAACTACAATATAGAACCTTGGTTACCCAAGTATTTACGTGCGAGCAGATGATCTCCCCGAATGTTGTATTCTATGTATCACAGTATACAGGGCGATTGAATTGGTTACCTATGGTGAGGATAGAAACCTATGGTGGACTTCCAAAATATACTCAACTATACGTGGAAGTGCAGCCTGTGTTAGTTATATCTAATGTGTAACCATACAATGAGAGCGCACCCATATACTTTTCATGTGTGGAACACTATCCAATATACCCAAAGGTAAATGGAGAAAAATACGATATACTTCCATATGTGGAATGGGATATCACCCTCATGATGAAACACTGGAAAAAATTGACAACCCCTATGTTTATAGACATCAGAACATGTCTCTAGCCTATACCTCTAGATGTTTACATTAATTTTACAAATTATCCTTAGGTCTATTGAATAAATTTTAATGTTGATCTTCAATTAAGTTTTAGTTTCAAGGCTCACCATGAATTTCACATAAATATTTTAAAATACAAGCTAGTATGAAGAAATGAAACTTTCCTCTTCAATGAAAATATATCTAAAGGAGAGAAGAGAACAAATAGTATGCAACAAACAATATGTGAAGTGATTTCCCTCAAATTAAATCGTTCCACTTCCAATTCACACACAAAACCCCGTATGCCAATGCAAATATATTTTTCTTTCCAATTCCACTTAATATTAAAATGAGAGAAATCTAAGATGCATGTCTAATCATTGATAAAAGAAATTGTTAAGAATCATGACTAAAACACCAATTCTTTCAAGCACTCAATGATCAAACAATTTTGTTTTCTAGTGACCTAATGACAAGAAAAAAGAAAAATATAAACAAAATCTCATCAAAGGCACAAAAAACCAAAATAAAATAAGATAGAGGCTTTTGAAATACCAAAAGGTGCTCAGGGATAGAAGGAAAAGTAGCTGGAACAAAGTTGAAAAAAGATAAAATCAGAAAAAGGAAATTTTTTGCATGAAATAAGGGTCAGTGCAGGTACCGGAAGGGAACTATTCCTCTGCAATGCAGGTGCTGAGAGGTCCATGGTGCATTGTAATGCTCTATCTCTAGACCAGGGGTAGCTATGATCAAGGAATGAAAATTTTTGACTCAAAAAATGTGACTGAAGCTCAAAGAAAGGTCTTCCTAGGTCTGTTTAGGACCGAGTGGGACAATGAAAGTATGAATAAGAGGAAAAACATGTACTAAGGATAAGAAAACCACCAATGGAATGAATCGTTCCCCAGTAGAGTCACAATTTTTTTATGCATAATCTACGACTCTCGATAGAAGTAGCTTACGTAGACCTAGTGGCGTGGTCTAGAACAACAGAAGGCAAAGAATATAATGGTTCACTTAAATTAACTGAACAATTATATAAGGCTTACCTGGGATCCATCACAAGAATAACTTTCTTCTTGCCTTTTTTGTTGTAATGCTAGCTCTGATTGCTATAATTAGAACTTGCGCATACAATTAGAACAAGCCAAAGATCTACGAGATCTATGTAGAATTATCAAATCAATCTATTCAATGGATCAACAAATAATTGAAACATATGAATGTACATATAACATAACATATACATGAAAACAATGTACTCTTTGTATTAATAGAAATGGAGAGTTACAAACAAATATAAAAGTTGATCATGTAGATAACTTCCCAAGTTGACTTGTCCTTGCTGCAAATCACACCTCTATGTCACCTCAATACATGGTTTAATGATTCTCTTGGATTTAGGGAAGTAGCATGATGGTATGATAGGTCTCCAAAATTGAATCCCTAGCTTCTAGATGGCAGTAAATATATAGGAGAGGATGGTAGTTTAGGAATTCTTATCCATTTACCAATCTAGGCTTGAGATACATTCTTGAGGGGAGGATGATCTCAATGGATAAGAGGTGAAATATCCAAGGAAGGATTAGATCATATTTGAATTTCTTATCCAATACAAATGTTTGAAACAACTCTTCAAATATTTTGGAAGAGGAAGCTTCAGGATTCTTTTTATTTTTTCCAAAATTCTAGAATCAGTGCACCCCCAGCAAGGGAAAACCTACTAATGATCAGTGCAGGTGTAGAACAGAGAAAATTTCACTGAACGCATGTTCCTCAAGGGACAGGACCTGGTCCTTAAAAACACGAAAATGAAGCAGTTAATCCCAAAAAATCATGGATTTGGAAGAGTCATTCCTAAGGCTTTGTGTAGGGATGATGAATTACCTATAACAACTACCCAACAAATATAATATTAATTTAATAATCAAATAATCAATACAATCATATAAAGATACATTCGAAAGTATGCAACATGGGTACTCCTTGGATGATGAATTAAATTTTTCATCCAACGAGTACTCCTGCTCGAAATTTGAGTAAAAACTTTAGAAGATAAGTTGAAAATATGAGTTGAAAAAGTAGTTTTTTCTTTTTTCCCTATAAAATTTAATGATGTCATCAAATCTTATTTTATTATTTCCACTATTATTTTATAATTTTCTTAAGAGGCCCATTTTAGACCTCAAAATTCCCCTAATTAGTGTATAAGATGATGTTATAATTTATAGATTTGTTAACTTTGCAAGAGTCTAGTGACAACAATGCAAGTAGATTTCAATATAGTGATACATTGTGTTGGGCCGTGAATACAACCACTTTGTAACACTTATTTCATCCATTTTTACTCTTCTCTATTATATCATTTGTTATAATTTATCATTTAAATCCATTTTCTAAATGATTTATGCTCTTATGGATGAAAATTATTTATCTTCCTTTATTTCTAATAAATTGATGATTATGAATTATTTTATCAATGATAGTTTTAATAAGTTGGTTATAACATTATTCACCATTTTTAGCCTCCAAGATAATTTCCAGATTGAAGATTTGATCATTAAAAGTGCCAATTCAGAAATGCGCTGGAATAAGGAGTGACAGTTTTGCGGTTGAGATTCTGAGCAAATGAAGACGAATCTGGAAAATCCGGAACATGGGTTTTGTCCAGAACGGACCCAATTAACTTTAACAAAGAACGGTTTGCCCAAATTCGGCCTGTGTTGAGAGATTCGCAGAGTTCTTTAAGCACGATTTTCTTAGTTCTGTTGTTGCGGCCGTCCTCCAAATCTCAGCTAAAAAGCCAAATTCGACTTGCTGTTATTGAAAGATGGATGTAAATCTATTTTCTTGTTGATCAATTGGTTGGAAGAAATCCAATATTGTTATGGGAAGATTGTATTTACTATTCAATTTATCCTCCTTCTGATTATAAAAGGAGAAGCACGTATTGTGTAGAGGGAGGATTTGGAAGGATACGTTTCATGTAATTTCTGTAAAACATCAGCTTTGATTATTAAGTTTCGTTGAAGACTGGTTCAATGTATTTTTGACCGATGCATTAATGAAAGTTTGGTGATTATTTCGTCCCTGCGTCTGGATTAACTTCAAGCGGTGTATCCTTGGAGGCTAAGGGCCCGGCCCCGGAGGACACCCGCTTCTGTACCATTACGGTTTGATTTCTGTGTGGTTTGTTTATCAGTGTTATTTGGTAATTTGATATGCTTTAAAAGTTCATATTATATGCTCTGTTCAAGTTCGAATCATTGGGGTTTCTACAACTAGAATCGTGTGTTAACTCCGCATCAAGTTATTAATCCTTTCAAGAGTTCATTACATGTTCTTACTGTTTTGTTACGGAGCTGTTATGCTGAACATTCGTGTTTTACATTTGTTGAGGCAGTGTTCTTTATAATCGTTGGATTCAGTAACAATCGCGTTCTATTGAAAAGCACAATTGTATTTTCTGTTGATTGTTATTCTAATGTATTGTGTGCGTTTCCGATTTATCAGTATTGTTCCTTAATTCATTAATCGTTGTTGTTGTTCCTTTAGTGTGATTCGTGTGAATTGCTTTTGGAGTGAAAGAATGTTATTTGATTGCCTAGAGAGTATTTGAGTTAATTGGTTATAACCCGCGGGACTTAGTTATTTCAATTGCTGTTCCATTTTAGATTTGTTATTCAATTCTTTATTTGCTGTTCTATTTACTCACATTTGTTGTTTTGGTGTGAGAGACGATCTAAGGCTGTAGTGAGCTTTGGCATTCACTGTTTAGCTCCCAGACCCGTGGTCTATGCTCTAATTTCCTTTACATCAGTTTCCAAAGGGATGGGCTATTGTTGTCAAACCCTTGACTGATACATTGTTTATTTTTCCGAATGCATGATTTAAGTCTTAAAGTGCTTTGTTGTAATTAGATTTTATTTCCAGCTTTCATTTACTTTTGGATTTTAAGCACTATACTGCAAAACATTACTCTTGAGTAAATAGCCGCCTCAGACTGAGTACACTCTTGAAACAAAAAGTTGTCCCTGGGTTGACAATTAATGTGAGGTAATTAGGAGTTACAAAGACACCTTTTTATCGCTCCACATTTTGGCGCCGTTGCCGGGGAGAGTGTAGCCATTTCTAAAGAGTAGTGTGAATCTGATGAGTGCCTGCTAGGGAAGAGTTGGATCCTAAAAACAGAAGGTAAGAACCTGCGTGCGGAGCATGTACAAGCCCTGCTCCATTGTCCGCTTTCCTAACAGATTTGCTGTTGCTTTGTTAGGTAGAAATAGATGTTTGAATTTTTGTGTGAATGACTAGGAAAAAAATAGAAATTTTGGAAAATGAATCACAAGGTTTCACTCAAGTGGTGATGTAAGCACCACCCATTTCACTAACTAATTGACATGAACATTGGAAGAAGGAGCTTTGAAGGAACACATGAAGGACATCTTCTGTTATGGTAAGAAACTGTCCAACATTTTTACTTTTGAATTTCCTGCTCAACTAATTCCACACCCTCACCGCAATAAACCAGTACAACATACTTACAGTGTTGAACTGCCAAATTTACCCACCCTTCCCACCCATTCTATCTCACATGTGCCATTATAGAAAACTTACAATGAGATTCAGAATGTTTTAAATTAAAAAATTGTAGAAGTTATGGAGGAAAATGAGCTTACTTCTAGTTTGCATCAACAAACCATTTTAACAGCTCAAGAACTTAATGATATGATGGATATGGGAAATCAAGAAAATAACGGATATATTGAAGATTGGTTTCACTCCATCACTTGTTCGCAACATTGCTCCACACTTCAACAATTTTTGACTCCATCTTTTCAAGGGAATTTGGCTTCTCATACCCTGATTTTCATTAATATGCATTTTTCAAATTTGGGTATGTGTATACGTGAAGCCTTATTTCGAAAATGGCTCCACTGGAAGTACTCATATACGTAGTCATATTCATTTTTTTCAAATTAAAATAGGTTAGTGTAGAAAATAAAATAAATAAGGGAATAAATAAATGCATTTTGTTTTTTTTTGTAAAACTAGTTGTTTTTTTGTTGCAACATGCTATGCAAATCAACATTGGTGATAATTTTTTTTAATTAATTTGTGTTTGTAGATGACTTATAATGGAAATAATAGTTCTACAAACACTCATATTCACTTTTATCACCAATTTGAAAAAATGCTTGAATATCATTTTTTTGGCTTGCGGGCTTGATGAATTTTCTGGAAAAACAGTCGGGACAGTCATGTTTTGAGGGACCAAAAATGAATATTTTTAAAACCTGTTTCTACCCCAGGTAGCCCTCGATGTCTACTTTCTAACCCAATTTGAATCAGTCAATTTGGATTTGAAACGAAAAAGTTAGAACCAATACATTGACCGGATGTCTAGTGGGCAGCTCAGGAACAGAGTTGGGACAGTCAGTTTTTGGAGGCCTAAATGAATGAATTTTTAAAACCTGTTTCTATGGTAGATTCCCCTATGAATCTAGTTTACAATGCAATTGGAATCACTCATTTTCGATATCGTATGGGGAATTTATGATCAAAATACTGACTGTCTATCGTAAATCAGCATCCTTAAAACTCTGTTTTTTCGGCTGTTCCTTACAGTGTTTGACTTATCAATTCTTCTTTTCTTCAAAACCTGTTTCTATTGGAGATAAATAAATGAATCTACTTTCATTTCCAATTTGAATCATTTGAATCTGACATCAAACGAAGAATCTATGCTTGAAATATCAATCGTTGGTCTAGATTGGGTAATTGAAAATGACTATGTTATGCAGGCTGTTCTAACTAAAATTGACATATCATATCATTGAATTTCTAAAACCTGTTTCTACTGGAGATAAACCTTTGAATTAGCTCTCATTTGGCTTTGGAATCACTCAATTTCGACGAAAAACAAAGAAGTTGTGATTAACACACTGCAGGTTAGTATGGTCGACCACTGCTCTCCCGCAGGTGACAAATAAATTTCACTTTGTTACTTTCTCAATGGATTTGTTATATACAGTAACTACTTGTTGTTTTTTGCATAATTCTTGGATTAGGGGAGCCCGATCACCTCTCTTTCTCCATGATTTAATGTTTTATTGCAGGTAGACACTCGCTTTTTTTTTGCAGGTCCTGGGAAAATAAAGGTGGTCAATTTATGGACGAGTGATTCTTGAAACAAATTTTAATAAAACAAAGGAATTTCATCCAACTCATTACCCAACGGATTCATAATAGAACAAATGAAGAATTGATTTCAATCTGAAGATTCATGTCTCATCACTGCTACCAAAACATTTTTCAAAGATCATTTTTTTTTTTGACATAACATCATAGGTGTTGTAACTTAATTTAGTTATTTACATATTGTTTTTAAATAAAACGTTGTTTCTTTTCTGATATTTTTTTTTTATTTTGTGTTTCAGGTGTTGCTACTGTGACCCATCTTCAGCATCAATACAGTGAACAGCTAATTCATTCTTTGCGTGCTTGCATTTCATGCTTGTGCATTTTTGCTGTTCTTTTTCTGAAAGGACAGCGTTTGTGTGCAATTTTGTCGTTTTTGTTGTTCCTTTTTCAAAGGGACAAAAATTTCGTTTTATTTCTTTTCCAAAGGAACAACACCTTTTTGGTCAGCAATTCATTTTGTTGTTCCTTTGTCACGGGTCATTTTCCCATTCCTTTTCCACGACTCTAATTTTTGCTGTTCCTTTTTCACGTTTTGCTGTTCCTTTCCGAATGGAACAACACTTCTGCACTTCCACTTTTTGTTGTTCCTTTCCGAATGGAACACCACTTCTACATTTTCACGTTTTGCTATTCCTTTCCAAATGGCATAGCACTTCTGCATTTCCACTTTTTGTTGTTCCTTTTCGAATGAAACACCATTTTTGCATTTTTACGTTTTGTTGTTCCTTTCTAAATGGAACAACACTTCTGCACTTTCACGATTTGTTATTCCTTTCCGAATGGAATAGCACTTTTGCACTTTTCATTTTTGTTGTTCCTTTTCCAAAGGAATGACACGTGTGTTTTTGCTGTTCCTTTTCCCAAGGAACAGCACTTGCGTTTTTGCTGTTCCTTTTCTAAAGGAACGGCACTTTTAGTTTTTGCTGTTCCTTTCTTCAAAGGAACGACATTTGCATTTTCACACTTTTTTTGTGTGTATTTTTGCTTTTTGTGTGCATTTCCTTTGTTGTTCCCTACAAGGAACAACACTTTTTTTTACGTGTTTTTGCTGTTCATTCAAAAAAGCAACACTTTGGGAGTATTTTCGAAAGCAACCCTTCCTTCCTCTTGTGGAATTGTTCTTAGTTCATCTCAACCACATTTTTACTGATTCCCCTTCATGGCATGAAGTACATACTACACTGAGATAATTATAAGTTCATCAAAGCGAGGAGTTAATATCTAACTACATTATAGATCTTCTTTGAACCAAGCTCATGATGATAGATTATTTTTAAAAAAAAGGAAGTTACAATTATTTATATACTACTTTGTATATTGTTTTAAATTGAACATGATATTGATTGATCATCTTAATACCATGCGTTCTGTAGTTATAATCTTCTGAACCTTTCTCTTGTCTGTAATAAATGCATTCCACAGACCTGTTTTTCTATTGACATGTTCTTCTTCCACCATCCTGCTCTTAAGGAATCTTAGACCTCCCTTTTTTTAAATTGTCATGTAAATTTGATTCGTGAGATGGAGGATAGGGTCTCGATCTGACCCAACCTACCATATTCGCAAGAAATTTGTAACAAATGACCATTCTATTATATTACCACAGGGTTATAGTCATTGGATAGTCAAATTATCCTTGGAACAGGAGGTCTCATCACGAGCCGACCTGATCACTTTTGCTACATCCCAGTGAATGGCAGTGTGGTTATCTGGTTACCACGCCAGCACATTGATCTCTTCTGTAGAACAACAATGTAACTCTCTAGTTATAAATTGGGGATTCTGGCTCATATGGGTTAAAAAGCAACCCTGCCGAGGCTATGGACGCCTGCTGGCAGCAGCGGCTCTGCTTATGGTATTGAAGTTATATCTTATCGTCAATTATTATTATAATACTCTTTTCTTATTTTTTCTTTTTATCAGAGAAGTTATTTCCTTACTTTTCCCTATTTTGAACCTTTATGCATGAGAAATTGTTTTATAATCAATCACATCATTTTTCAACTAGAATACCATCAGTAAAGCATCTTTTTGGCATATTGTTGTTCTTTTTCTCTTTTTCGTAACTTATCATCAATCCAAAGCGTCCTATCTCTTATTCATAACTATCTTTACACACTCTGCTCTCATTATAATCATAACCCTCATTGTCCTATCATTGATATGTGTACTCTGCTTCATTCACTGATATATTGTTCATTCCCTTGCCTTGCCATCAGTACAACACCTCTCATATGCTTTATGGTCATGGAATTCCTTTTCCAATTGGATGGGGGAATGTATGCATTATGGGATTGCATGTGATATGATTACTGCACTCTGCCATAACTTGTTGATTTGACAAAAGTTTTTTCTGATTGAAAGTTTTGCATACATCTTATCTGTTGCTATTCAAACCTAACACTATGGATTCAAGAACATTGTATGCCAAATAGTGCTTTGTTTGCAGAAAAACAACAAGTATGGGCAGAATTCTATTCACAGCATGACTACAGTATTGCAACTAACAGAAGAGGCTCGAGCAACTCGCATACGTGAACAATTCTTCAGACATGATGTGCTTACCTGGATTCCACCTTTTGCATCACTTTCAACACCAACTCTGCCTACATCAGCTTCAACAACTGCCAGTGCATATATGTCATTCCACATTTTTTTTTTGGAGGTAAAACTTGAGGTAAAATAGCATAATTTTCTGATTTATTACGAATTTAGGAGAATTTCATGCAAATCCATTTTGAGCATTATTTATCATCATTCATTCCACATCTTTACCACTTTCCCTTTTTCAGTAGCATATCATTTTCGAAGTATGGGGGAGTGTTCCTTTCATTCATTTCTTTCTTATGACCATGTCATCTATATTCTTTATCATCCATTGTTATTCTTATTCATTCTCAACACCTCCATTATTCCATGTTGTTTTACACCAAGCATAGAATTCAACAGCTGGTAGCAACCACCTCAATTTTTTTTAGCGTCGCATGAGGGCATGCTAATTTTTCAGAGCGGGGGAGGAATTGCTACGCATGATGGATGTTTTCAATCTTCTTTATCATTTAAGGCATACAATTTCATTTTTACACAATGCAGAAATTGATTTCCATAATATTTTTGAAACTATGAACTCAATTCTTGTGATTTCTGGAAAACACAGACGTATCATTAATACGAACCCAGATAATTTCAAGTTAAATTGGTTCATAAAATTTCGGAAATCATGCACTCTCACCTACAGCCATTTTGTTTATATCTCATGATCCGTGCATCAAAATGATCTGATTTTTGGATCATGGAGACATTTCATATATTATAAACTTACTTGCAACATTTCAACAAAATCTGGCTTGTAGTTTTGAAAAAATGGTTAATGAAGTTTGTTGTTATCTATATCATATTTTGTTGCAACTTCACACATATAGTTGAATGTCAATGTAAAAATTGTTATGCCTTCATTAAGATTGCTAAAATTGAATATTCATTAATTAAGGAAGCATTCATTTGTTCTCAAATTTTTATTGCTTGGTTAACACATGGGTTTTGTCTTGGGGTTACATGAAGACATGCAATATATTCAGGTTTTCGTTGCATGAGGACATGCAACATATTGAGTGTGGGGGTGTGTTGGGCCGTGAATACAACCACTTTGTAACACTTATTTCATCCATTTTTACTCTTCTCTATTATATCATTTATTATAATTTATCATTTAAATCCATTTTATAAATGATTTATGCTCTTATGGATGAAAATTATTTATCTTCCTTTATTTCTAATAAATTGATGATTATGAATTATTTTATCAATGATAGTTTTAATAAGTTGGTTATAACATTATTCACCATTTTTAGCCTCCAAGATAATTTCCAGATTGAAAATTTGATCATTAAAAGTGCCAACTCAGAAATGCGCTGGAATAAGGAGTGACAGTTTTGCGGTTGAGATTCTGAGCAAATGAAGACGAATCTGGAAAATCCGGAACATGGGTTTTGTCCAGAACGGACCCAATTAACTTTAGCAAAGAATGGTTTGCCCACATTCGGCCTGTGTTGAGAGATTCGCAGAGTTCTTTAAGCACGATTTTCTCAGTTCTGTTGTTGCGGCCGTCCTCCAAATCTCAGCTGAAAAGCCAAATTCGACTTGTTGTTATTGAAAGATGGATGTAAATCTATTTTCTTGTTGATCAATTGGTTGGAAGAAATCCAATATTGTTATGGGAAGATTGTATTTACTATTCAATTTTTCTTCCTTCTGATTATAAAAGGAGAAGCACGTATTGTGTAGGGAGATGATTTTAGAGAATACACTTTTATGTAATTTCTGTAAGACATCAGATTTGGTTATTAAGTTTTGTTGAGGACTGGTTCGATGTATTCTTGATCGATGCATTAATAGAAGCGTGGTGATTATTCCATCTTCGCGTCTGCATTAGCTTAAAGCGGTGTATCCTTGGAGGCTAAGGGCCCGGCCCCGGAGGACACCCGCTTCTGTACCATTACGGATTTACTTCTGTGTGGTTTGTTTATTATTGTTATTTGATAATTTGATATGCTTTACAAGTTCATATTATATGCTCTGTTCAAGTTCGAATCATTGGGGTTTCTACAGCTAGAATCGTGTGTTAACTCCGCATCAAGTTATTAATCCTTTCAAGAGTTCATTACATGTTCTTACTGTTTTGTTACGGAGCTGTTATGCTGAACATTCGTGTTTTACATTTGTTGAGGCAGTGTTCTTTATAATCGTTGGATTCAGTAACAATCGCGTTCTATTGAAAAGCACAATTGTATTTTCTGTTGATTGTTATTCTAGTGTATTGTGTGCGTTTCCGATTTATCAGTATTGTTCCTTAATTCATTAATCGTTGTTGCTGTTCCTTTAGTGTGATTCGTGTGAATTGCTTTTGGAGTGAAAGAATGTTATTTGATTGCCTAGAGAGTATTTGAGTTAATTGGTTATAACCCGCGGGACTTAGTTATTTCAATTGTTGTTCCATTTTAGATTTGTTGTTCAATTCTTTATTTGTTGTTCTATTTACTCACATTTGTTGTTTTGGTGTGAGAGACGATCTAAGGCTGTAGTGAGCTTTGGCATTCACTGTTTAGCTCCCAGACCCATGGTCTATGCTCTAATTTCTTTTACATCAGTTTCCAAAGGGATGGGCTATTGTTGTCAAACCCTTGACTGATACATTGTTTATTTTTCCGAATGCATGATTTAAGTCTTAAAGTGCTTTGTTGTAATTAGATTTTATTTCCAGCTTTCATTTACTTTTGGATTTTGAGCACTATACTGCAAAACATTACTCTTGAGTAAATAGCCGCCTCAGACTGAGTACACTCTTGAAACAAAAAGTCGTCCCTGGGTTGACAATTAATGTGAGGTAATTAGGAGTTACAAAGACACCTTTTTATCGCTCCACACATTGCAAGTGATGTGTCATGATGCTCTTATATGTTTGGAAAGTGTAACATGTAAGATGTAGCGGATTTTCTGATTGGTAAATATGTTGGTGATTGATAAAAATTTATAACACTGCATTTTACACGTTGAGGAATGGAAACCCTTAGAATTTGTGAAGGTATTTTCTCATTGAGTAATCTAACAATCTAACGGGAAAGTACAAGTAAAGATTTTGTTTTATTTTTTTTTAAATAAATATGGTATTTTAAATGAATGTAATAGAATTTAAGGATTTTTGAACATTTTCTTGGCATCTTCTTTTTAAGATATAATTTGTTATGGTGAGAGAATTTGAATTGGATAGATGTGAGGGTAATACAATTTATCTCAAGATGTTTAAGTTGATTGGTCTAATTGTGTCTTAAGAATGTCTCTCCATCATAATAATATTAATTGTATTAAATAATGAGTTTAGTGAGTGATATTGATTTTTTTGGTGTGTTGTTGATGTTGTGATCAACACTCATCAAATTTTTTCCTACACTTAAATTTTGGAGCCTATTGAGGATCTTACGATCTGAATAATAGTCGCTTCATGGTAAGTTGGTGTTTTGAAAATTGCTCAAGTGTTTTTCTCTGATTCTAATTGTCAAAGCCAGATTCTCACACATTCTCGGTCCTTCATAAATTCATGAATGCACTCATTTCTATGCAAGAATAGTTATGCATTACATAACTCCTAAAGGTAAGTATTGCATAATCACTATTGACAGTGACTGCGCAGTCCATAAGGACAGTGCATTGTGCAACCTATGCCGATAGTCCGTGTGAGATATCACTTGACTCCTTCAATTGATCATGTTCATGTCATGTTCCTGGTTCCATATCTTGGCTCTTTGGTCCCACACTTAGTCATTTTTTTAAGATTCTCCTTCTCCAATCAACCTCCCTTTTGTTTGCTTCCCTAAACTACGTATTGCACAGTCTCGAGCATCAATTAGCTTGTCCTTCCTCTTGGAACTGTGCACTACGTAGTCACCCTATCCAACAATTATGCAACACATAGTCACAGTGCTCAGTTAGCCTCTTTCCCTTAGAAACTGCACAATTTTCCTCTCCAATCAGTCTCTTTTTACACGTTGCATAGTTTTATTTAGAAGTATGGCCTATCTGTCTCAATGAGTTTCCAAATTGCGTTGTAATTGGCCTCCTAGGACTATGTGCTATGTAATCACATTGAGCAATCCCTTCTTGTTTGGCTTCTTAACTTGCTCAACTACACAATCCTCTATCATTGGCCTCCTTGAACTATGAATTTGAAAATCCTAGTGAGACATTCACTGAGCTACCCAACTGAGAAGTTGCTTTCCTTCCTATCTCCTAGAACCATGCACTGTGCAGTTTCAGTGAGAAAGCCTTCACCGTTATCTCTTTAACTTTCTCAATGACACAATCTTCCTTCTCTGACCCTTAAATATTAGGTTATCTGTAGTCCCAGTCACCAAATATTCACTCTTGCCTCCTACAAAAGCACATTGTTTAGTGCATTGCAAGGAGAATCAAATAAACTATGAGTTTTATGGAGTGATGTCATCTTTTCATGAATGAATTCCACCCACAAGTTCTGTATCTTGATATGTCAAGATGATGTTCAAGGAGGATGCAAAGGATATCATACGAGAATATACTTGCGAATCATGAACCATGAAGAAGTCATCAAGCAAGAAGATGTTGGGGATACAAGTTTACGATGGAAGATTAAAGATCAATATCGCATAAAGACTCTATATTAATCAGCATATTGGAGGATGGATGGATATGAAGCACACACAAGATCAATCATGAAGATATCAAAGAAGCAACATCAAAGAGAAACTTGACATTGACACATCATCATAAAGATCCAATTTATGGCTTGTACACATGTCATGATAATGTCATATGTGTCAATGTGTCTTGCCACAACATTAATGGAATGTAATTATTGTATTTTCAAAAATGAGAAGATGGAAAATGTGTGGAATACCAAGGGTACCACAAGGAATATTGAGAGCCACTAGAGAGATCTAAAGTCATATATAATCTCAAAGGTCATGTAATGATTTGAAAAGTCATAGAAGAGGCTCCAGACTCATGAGGTAGGTCAAGAGTCACATGGGAGTTGGAGAGTCACCTCACTTGTTATAAATACACCCTTATAGCCCAAGAAATGGGATTTTTGGGGCTTGAAATCCACCTTGGCATCTCCAGCTTGGCATAGGAAAGAATATCCTTCGTTGGAGGGGAAAATGGTGACTTAATGTTCCACTATCAATGATAGTGTGGTAGCATTATAATTGTATATCTTGGATTTTGACTTAATATATGAAGCTCTCAAAGTTGACACACTTTCATGCATATGTCATGAATGATCGTGAGGCTATCATTTCAGAGTTTTCAATGTATGTTTACGTTAAAACATACTAATGAAAATGAAATATTTCATTGGATTTAGTATGCATTTGGTTGAATTTCCATTGTTACTTGATTATATTATCATTGTTATATTGTGAACTAATTTTCAGGTTAATCAAAGATTCTTTCATGCTCTTGTGTTTCTCTTTTAGGATAGTACTATTATTTTTCTTCTAGAGGCACACTCTCTCTTTCCTAGCCATGAAAACACCTTATAAACATTATCACAATTGTTTACCTCACACTCTCAACTTACTTATTTGTTTCAAGGATTTTTTGTATAATCTCTTATAATGTTTCTAATTGCAACCAAGGAAACTTCATAAGGATAATTGTGACCTGATGTATTTTTGGTTGGGGCTCCTACTTCAAATGGTGTGAGGTTTAATTAGGACTTCATACTAGGGAGACCTCCTTGGTTAATGAATTTGCAACACTGTCAAAAATTGGCTCTATAAGGAGGGTCAGATGACAAGATGATCCCATTTAGTCTATTTTGAATTTTTCATCTTGAATGTATCATTCCCAAATCATAATCTTGGGGTGTTTTTCTAAAAGAGTAGATCTTTAAATCCCCGTGAGAATAATTAATAACTTGTCTCAATTTATGTTTTATGGTGAGAGTGAAATAACTTTTCTTGGGAACTTCTTTCAATTTATTCAATTTTGTCTCTCTAATGAAATTCATTGTAAATATGTTCAGAGCAGGTTGTTCATCCTTAACCTTGAAGGTCATTTCAAAAAATGGTGTCATACATTACCATTCTCTTCCATCCATTCATTCAAACAAATTTTTAAGTAGATTCATGAAGCCTTTGACATGTATGATTACCGAGATGTTCTTAAAATGATTAATCAACTAGGAATGAATCTAGATGAGTCAATTTAGGATTGTTCTATTAGATCCCTTCATCTATGTTATGATTTTCCTGTAGAAGTTACATATTTGGATTTATTTAATGAAAAAAATTTACATTTGGTTCAAATTTCTTTGAAACATTGTGAATCTGAACCCCTGAATGATTATGTTGCCTCATATTTTGAAAACCATGAGACACCCATAATTTTAGAGGAGGAACCTACTATTCCTTTTTTTCTTGTCGTCCTCCTTTCTCAGTACCATAATTTTGATGTTATTAAATATGTGAATCAAATTCTTGATATGTATATTAAACCTTCATCCACTTTCCATGATCTAGATATGATTAAGGAAATATTAGATTGGTACTTGAATCCCGAGGTGGAGGATAATCCCCTAATCTTTCAAGATGATATTAACACTCATAAATTCAATCTTAAATATTATTCGACTAAAAAAATGGTCTCTTCAAAAGCTTTTTTACTCCTCTATCATCCCATTCTCATGATCCCTTATTCCTTGATCCACTTGAGTAGTCCTTTTCAAACCGTCTTTATTCTTAGTTTTCTAATCCAAACAATGATCAAGTGCAAGGTAGTCAAGTTTCATAGGTAGAGGAGAAGAAAGGTGAAGAATCTTTTGATATTTTTTTTTCAAGATCCTCTTTGTCAAGTCAATCTTCCTCCATTCTTGTTTGATATAGACTCTACTAATCACAACATTTAATCAAATGAAATTGATTTTACTAATCAAGTATATCTTGGGAAATAATCATTTTGATGATGATGATTCCATTGATGGATAGATTATTGATGAGATTAATAGGTTGTATAGATTTTAAAATTTTGGATTATCATACTTTCCATCAATATTTTATTTCTCATAGCAAGGCACGAATATTTTGATTATCTAAACTATCATTTATTGAAATAGTTATGTACTTAGAATATGGTGACTTGTATTCCATTTGTTTCTTATAGAGATGATGTTTGCATCGGTTTTTTCTTTGAAAATGTCATCAATACAATTTTTAAAAATGTGAACCTTGGCATGCCTTGACCCCCTTATAGTTGTTCATAGTGATTTGTGTGGTTTAATTCCTTTGTGTTCTTCCTTTAAGTTCAACTACGTCTTAACTTTTATCATTAAATTATCTATACACACTCGGGTTTCTTTCCTAGAAATTGAGAATGATATTTTTCATATGTTTTAGTTGACTACCCTTGTAGAAAAAAAAATATGGACATCAAATACAAAATTTAAGAACATATAATAGAGGGGAAGATGTTAACAACAACTTTAAAACTTAAAACACAAAACATTGCATTCAAATGAAAAATATTATTCTATATAGGCCACTATTAATTAGTGTTGCTAAGATAAAATTTTCACATTAATTGAAATTTCAAATTTTATAATCCAATATGAGGGATATTAATTTTGCAATTACATATTTTTTGTTTGTTTTTTAGTCTATTTAAATCCTGATACGACTACATGACTAACCTATGGATTGAGTAGTTGTGACCTAGGGGCATATAAGCCATTAGAATCACTCAAGGATGACACCCAATTTTGGCCACACTAGCACTTAGCATGGTTGGATTTTCGGTCATGGAGTTTTGAACTGGTGAACTTTTCATCATGAAGTGCCTTAATATAAAACATTGTCAATGTATATTCTATGTCATGCAGGCGTGCTAGTTATATATTTAATGTCCCTCCCAGAAAGTATTTAAAATATATAATTACAAATGAAGTAGGGAGAAAAAACTAAACTAGATGCATTCTAGTTTTGTGTAGTTGGTAGTGAAGTATGGGCTCACATTCGCGATGATAAAAGGAAAATAGTATAGCCTATAAGTGAGAAGAATTTTTATATTTTGTATATTTTAAGGATGTAAAAGCTTATATACTTCTTCAACCTCAATTGAATGAAAATATTATTAAGAGAGATGTTAATTTTTATGAAGTTTTCCTAGCTTATCACACTAATTTGACATTTTTGTTTTTTTGGCCTACAACCCAAATGAATTCAATTCCTTTATTGAATACAGTTTATCTTAAGATGTTTAAGTTGATCAGTCTAATTATTACCTGGGAATGTTTCTCCATAATAATAGTATTAATTGTATGAAATAATGAGTTAGTCAGTGATATTGATTTTTTGGTGTGTTGTCGATGTTGTGATCAACACCCATCAACATTTTGCCTACACTTAAATTTTGGAGCCTATTGAGGATCTTACGATTTGAATCATAGTCGCTTCATGGTCAGTTGATGTTTTTGAAAATTCTCAAGTCTTATTCTTTGATTCTAATTGTTAAATTCAGTTTCTCACGCATGCTCATTCCTTCATAAATTCATGAATGCACTCATTTATATGCAAGGTTAGTTAAGAATTACATAACTCCTAAAGGTAAGGCTTGCACAATCACTATTGACAATGACTGCTCAGTCCATAAGGACAATGCACTGTGCGACCTATGTTGATAGTATGTGTGCAATATCACTTGACTCATTCAATTGATCATGTTCAGGTCATGTTCTGGTTCCATGATCAGGTGCTCAATTTTATGCTAAAAAATAAACATTCTCAGATTGGCTCGAAACTTGAACGACCACGTAGTGCTTTTTTTTCTGAATCCGGCGCACTTCATTTCATGAAAATGGTCGTCACATGCTCCCAGAAACGCGATTTGTTCGCTTGGCTAAACAGGGAAATTTTGTGCAGGGATGGCAGGGATGTTGACTACGCATCCTTATAGTCTAATCAGCAAAAGGTATATTCCAAGGAATATTCCTTGGAATATTTTTGCAATATTCTGACAGGTGGACCTATGAGTGGGTGACAAGTGTTAGAATCAGATTGGTTTATTGGTGTTGGGTTGGACCAATGAGGTCACGACATGTGGCAAGCCCGGAGGCTGACACGTGCCAACCCAAGGTCGAAATTTTATGAAAACATTTTGGTCAAATTACAGGCAGAGGTGTCGGGGTTCGACCCTACAACATCCCGCCACACAAATTCATGCCTTACCGCCTCCGCTACACGTTAGTTCTTAACTTACTATGGTGCCAATTTATATTTGAATTAGACCAATGTTTACAGCAGGGGAAAATATGGGCCAGCCCCGATCTATAAGACCTCGAGCCATGACCACCGACGGGAGATCCAACCTTAATGTAAAGGATTAAAACTAAACCACAATTATTAACGTTTAACCCTTTTCATTAGCGCTAGTCCATAAATTAAATTTGGATTTATTTAAGCATGGGATTAGTGCATTAACTGCAATTAACTAGTGCTAATCCTTACTTAATACTAATTTTGAATTAGTTGGTGCACCTCCGGATTTTGCAGAAACTATTAGTTCTAGTGGCAGTTAACTAGTTTAGGGCCTAAGATAAGGGGAAATTTAAAAAGGCCATAAATTTTTCAATTTTCGAGAAAATTAGGCTCATAAAGATGCTAGCTAACCATTTTGAGCCATTATGGACTCATTGGAGTAGGTTACAAGAGAAAAGGAGCATTGTAAACAGGTCAATTTAGATTTTAGCATAATATAGAGGCCCAAGCCATGGAAGCTAGACCAAGGAGATGTAGCCTGGGAGGGGTGAATTCTTTCATCAAATACCTTTGTTAATGTTATGTATGGTGATGTTATTTACTTTATTTTTTGTTGTTAATCTTTGTTTTTTATGTTAAATTTCTCACTAAATTGACATAAAAATCACTCATGAGACTTTCTAATTTGAAAGAGAACATGAAACCTTAAGCACACATAAGATATTTGTTTCTAAAATTTGAAAGGGGAATTAGTTGAGCATTACTAACATCCTCCATTCATATCATTTTTGGTATCATAGCATGAATTCTTTAGGTTTTGTTGTGCGAGAATGGATCTAATTGTTTGCAATTTTGTGTCATGCTTACAATGTTAAAACTCAAAAGAGGAGAAGGGAAGCTGGTTGGGAGCCCTGCATTTGGGTTAAGAGGAAGAAGGGAAAGGATTCAAAAGTCTTCAACATCATTAGATCCTCAAGTTTAAGTTGAGTCTTCAGTGAGCATGTCTCAGGAGGAGAACCTATCATGATAGAAGATGATAGAGCATTCAAGAAGGTATTCTGTAATATGACTGAGATGGTTAAAGTCCTCTATGAGGAATGGAATGTAAGGATGCAAAGAGAGAGTTCAAGGCCTCCAAGAGGAGAGGGTTCTCCAGGAGGAGGAGGCCATGGAGATGGTAAGAATCCACCATCCACTCCACCATCATCCTCACCCCCATATTCATCTTCCTCTTCATCATCTTCCACTACCACAACCCTACAATCTATTCATACGCATACTTTAAAAGGATCTCGTAAACACCCTTACTTAAACTTGCTGTCAAATCTGAGTTACCGATGTATAATGGTGAAGTGAATGCAGAGAAGATGGATAATTTGATTCTTCAATTGGATGTTTATTTCAGAATTCAAAACCTACAAGAGGATGACATAAATATTCAGTTGGCTTCCTTGAGGATGGAGGGATCAACACTTGTATGTTGGGAATAAAGGACTTAGGAAGAGATTAAAAACCATGGTAAGATCTCAATGTCTTGGTAAAAATTTATTGCTGCCATTAAAAGGAACTTTTACCCTCTAGCTTACATGCAAAAATCCATTATGGACTAGCAAAATTTTAGAAAATAGAAAGGGAAAAATGTGCAAGATTATACTCATGAATTTAG